>JADBJO010005320.1:102500-105000 GCA_016801955.1 Conus betulinus | reverse complement strand
TTAGCAACTGTACACAGTGCCTGTAAAGCACTACACAGTGCCGAAGTTACATAAAGGTTTACTAAGAACAAAAGAGAAAGAAAGAGGGGGGAAAGGGGGAGGGGGGATGGAGAGAGAGAGAGAGAGAGAGAGGAGAGAGAGAGAGAGAGAGAGAGAGAGAGAGAGCAGAGACAGACAGACCTACAGATAGACAGACAGACAGGCAGACAGAGACAGACAGAGAGACAGGCAGACAGAGACGGATAAGCAGAGAGAGAGAGAGAGAGAGAGAGAGAGGCAGGCAGGCAGGCAGGCAGGCAGGCAGGCAGGCAGACAGGCACAGAGAAAGAGACAGACAGACAGACAGACAGCCAGACAGACAGATAGAGGAAGAAGCGGACCGAAGAGCTACAAACGGAATGAGCGAGACGGGAGGAGAGATAAACCACCAAACCTCACGCGACAGCCGACACAATTTCCCCATGCCAGACAACTAGGCTTGACCACGACATCACAACGCGCCAGCCTGACGTTGGTCACGAATTATTACCAATTACCTGATATTTTTGCGAATCACCGAGGCACCCGTAAATAGCTGATTGCAAAGGACAAGGAGACACGCGAGAGAAAGACCAAAAAACACACTTCTAAAAGGGCTGGCAGTTCCATTATCTTGAATGTTTTACGCTCAAACTCGCCGATATTTTCCTAACTGTTGGAACGAGGGCCGACACACGCCATTTACACACCTCTCCAGTCTTTCTGAGGATAAGGCCCTGGCGAGTATCTTCCAGACTCGGACAACCAAACACACAACTCAAAATACATCTCGTTTTCATATCCCTGTATACATACTGTGCCAGACCAAATCATTTTTCTCTACGCCGCCTGTATCTGAAAATACACGAGTCTTAGTCAGGAAGTACCAAAACCATTAAACCACAGTCAAATGTAGCTCAACATCCCGAGTATTAGTACAGTTTCTTTACAAAAGCATGTCTCAGCTAGTTTGTATATGGCGATTCCGTATTTTGCCGTCTTACGATCTGTTGAACTGCTTTCTGATGTACGCTACAATGCTTCAGCGTTACGTTCCCCGAATCCCTATTCACAGAAAAGCAAAGACAAATTTTACACCCAGTTTATTTCCCTTTTGCGTCCAATTTTCACACAATAGAATTTACGTGGTAGTCCAAAATCTGTTATTCACGAAAGTTTTCACTATAGACTGTACTTCACAGCTGAAGAAAATTAACAGAGAGAGAGAGAGAGAGAGAGAGAGAGATAGAGAGAGGGAGGGGGTGGAGGGGAGGTGGAGGGAGGCAGACGACATCAGACAGACACAGACAGAGGGAGATGGCAAGTGGAGGGAAAGAGGAGAGAGAGAGAGAGAGAGAGGAGAGAGAGAGGGAGAGAGAGAGAGAGAGAGAGAGAGAGAGAGACGAGAGGCGCAAGGGAGAGAGAAAGGCTCAAGCAGAGAAATCTACTGCCTGGATAGACAGACAGACAGAGAGTGGAGTGATGGGGGGGGGAGAGAGGGGGGAGGGGGGGGGAGGGTAGGGAGGGGAGGGTTGAATTGGAACAGGAACACAGACAGGTATACAAATGGTAAAAAAAAAAAAAAAAAAGAAAAAAAAGAAAAAAAAACGAAACAGAAGGAGATGTCTACTTTACAAAAATATGCGCCGTAAACACGATCCACAAAAACACAAAAAGTATTTTGCGCAAAAGTCAGCAAACGGAAACAGGATCGGCATGCATTGCAGGCAAAATGGCTTCTTTCTAAAACTGCCAACACCACCCCTGGGATGAACTTCCAACGCATTGTTAAAGAAAGAAAGAAAAAAAAAAAGACACAAAACAAATAAACAAAGAAAGAAAGGCGGAAAGAAAAAAAAAGAAAGAAAGGAAAAAGGAAAATAAATAAAGAAGAAAAGAAAGAATGAAAGAAATAAAATAGGAAAAAAAACAGAAACGCAACAAGTTGCAAAGGCTAACTGAAGCTTAGGCTCTGTGGGCTGATACTGAACGCTTACGATGCCAACTGAGATATGCGCGAACGAACTGTAATGGACTTTAAGACTTGTGAGTCAGTCCAACGGTTACGAAATTACTTACGAAGCAATGTTTCTCTTTGGTGTTTACAAACATGTACCATGTTCAGAGACCAAACACAAAATATGGCACACAATGTTTTATGTCTATATTCAACAACAACAACAACGACAACAAATCCGCGCCTTTGCACTGCCGTTTTCACCATGGAATGATGAAAAGTAAAACTGTCTTTTTTCCCCCCTTTTCGCTCTTCATTTCTTCATCAAATGTAACAGCTGTCTTCTTTCTTTTTAAAAAATTCAAATGAATATCGTATCAGCTTTTCAAAGTTTTCTGTTTCAGTTGTTTTGGGGCAAAACCTTTCAACTATGGCGCGGCACTGCAGCCCGTGTTTGGAGCAGAAACCTTTTGTGAGGAAGATGAAAAATAGAAGCCACAAAACACCCCTTAATGGCAATATTTT
>JADBJO010005320.1:52500-65000 GCA_016801955.1 Conus betulinus | reverse complement strand
ATGTAGTTTGTCAAAAATCCAGTTACTGGCACATAAATCAATGAAATTTCACTCAACAGACTCCCTGACAGTTGTAACCTAACACCATCGCCTCAGCCTCTACCCCCATCCCCCAACCCCTCTCCCCACCCCCCCCCCCCCTCCCCCCCCTCTCCTTCCCACATCCTGCTTCTTCCTTCTTCTCCTCTCTCTCTCCTCCAGCCTGCTCTCCCCCCCCCCCCTCACCCCCCACCCCTCTAACTCATCACCACCCCTCCCTGCCTCTGCACCCCCTCCTCCTCCTCCTGTTCCTCTCTCTCCCTCCCCCGACTGTTTTCCGGTTCAAGTGGGGGGGGGGGGGGGGGGAAAGAAGTTAACAACCAGTCGTTCGTCCCGTGGTTGTAGGTAGGGTCATCGTGTATGTGTCCCGTGGATGTAGGTTACCAAGCGGGACATACCATCCCCGCATTACGCACTTGTGGACAACACATCCTAAAGACACTATACTAGCAGCTGTGATGGTCGACGACACAACGAACCACACAACTATGTGGAGAACGTGTATACATGTAGTGTAGCGAGTGTGTGTGGAGTCGGTCAGGCGGACGGGTTCACCCACCACGTGACGGCGGCATCAGCTGTATCTAGGTCACCCAACTACAGCAGGCCTACTTCATTATCATCTCGGATCCAGCGTCCACCACCACTACCGACCTTTGACAGGAAACAGGAAAAGCCAGGGATTCCTTGCTGGCTGAAAGATGGTGTAAGCATAATTGCATAACGACGACACGGGTTCGTCGTCGTGAACCCTCTTCATCCCTGCTGGATTCATTCCTCGAGTTTGCGTTCGATTTTCTTCTTTGTTTGTAGACTATGTATGTATGTATGTATGTATGTATGTATGTATGCAGAGCAGAATAAGGGGAAAGAATGAGAGAGACAAAGAGAGAGAGAGGGAGAGAGAGAGATGGAGAGAGAGAAAGAGGGGGTGGGGGGACATGAAACAGAAAAATGTCACTTTTAAAACATACTTTCTGGACCATGACTGTGTGCTGTTGTTGGTGTTTTGAACATTTATGGACAAGGTTGCATAACTGCAGTTATCACAACGTTTGCGACAAAAATGATTGGTATATATGTACGATGAATGAATGTATGAATGCATGTATGTATGTATGTATGTATGTATGTATGTATGTATGCATGGCATGGTATGGCATGGCATGGTATGGTATGATATGGTATAGTATGGCATAGTATGGTTTGGTATATGTATGTATGCTTGTATATTATATTTCATGTGAACTCCCGTTCCATCAGTTGAAAAAAAAAAAAGGTTTGCTAACTTTGGATCACCTCATTAAATTTTAGCAACCTTTCAGTCTTTGATTCAAAGGAGATTTGACCAGGAGACGGTGGCGCATTTTATTCTGTGTTCATTGTTCGGCTAGAAACACGATAATGTCTCTCATCGTTTCCTGCATTCACATCAGATCTACGACGACTACGACGAGAGCAGTGCCCTCATGAACGTCAAAGATTTCGACTGCAGCGTTAACCAGTGCTACCCTTCAAAAGGAATGACGACGTCCATCGGAATTCTGACAATATGAAAACTAAATTCATGCACAATGGTGGTTAAGAAGTAATAACAGGAAGAGTGATTTTTCTGAGCGCTCTTGCGCTAACAAACGAACGAAACGTCTGACAGTTACACGATCTAAAATGTACGCAAATTAAAAAGGTCGTGCTCTCATTCATGTGTACACTCGAAAGCAAAAAGAAAAAAAAAAAAAAAAAAAAAAAAAAAAAGAAAGAAAAAATCTACACGCGCACTGACGCAAAAGTGTACACACACGAGCATACATACACACAAACAGAGAGAGAGAGAGAGAGAGAGAGAGAGGAGAGAGAGAGAGGAGAGAGAGAGAGAGAGAGAGAGATGTTGACGGCAGAAAAAAACTACTTGTACCTACGGGAAAGGTAAAGGATCCACGTGCAGCCTCGAATGATGGCGACAGTGTCTGCGCGCGGTCGGCAGAAGGGAGATTACTCCCAGCGACTGGCGCAGTTCCGACACCAGACACGCTGTCTCTTGACTTGCTCCATTCACTAAGTTCGGAAGGTGAGAGATACGGGAACCACTGATGAAAAGCGAAGATCAAGATAGGAAGTGAAGCTGAAAGATTTCATGAAGGTAGACTGATAACGGAAATAATGTCAAAACAAAAGGCATTTATAACTATGAGTAATGACCCCCGAAACAATGTCATGATGAAGTGAACCGAAGTTAACAGCTTACCACATGGAAACACCTGAAGAAAAGAATGAATCGGTAGGTCCTATGTAGGTTGCACAGGGTTCGCTAACATGTCCAGTGAACAGCCAGTACGATCCCATAGCAGACGGCGACTCACCGTTTCAGAAAAAAAGGTGTTCTCCTTGCTCCGAAATATTCACATGTAGCGGAGATTTCACTGTGCTTATCATTATTTCGCTGAGCAAACAGCAGTCTCACTAAGGCTGCAACAGTTAGACCCGAACAAACATGGTGAAATCAGCAAAACACACACTCAGCCCAAATATATTTATATATTCAATAATTCTGCCTACACTGACGCGCAAGTCTCGTTCAAGACTCCAAGATGCACGATCTGTAGCCTGGGCGAAAAGTTGTTCCGACGTACTCCTGGTCATACAGCGAGTGGATTTACCGCTCAGTGAACTGTCTATCCGCGCATACGTAAGATTCTGTAATCCCGATGTCTCCCTGCTGATACTCTGATCTGATGAAAGTGAAGCACAGGTCGGGACCCTCTACGGACAAAGCCTTACCGGTAGACCCCGGTAGGCATCAATTAAACACTAAGGCTGCTATCAACTGCCTCGGTATGGGGGCCTGTTGCCTGTATTACGGACAGTGGATGACGCCAGTCATTATCTCCAGAAGGAATGGGGGGGGGGGGGGGGGGGGGGGGGGGGGGGGGGGTAGTCAGTGCGCTCGCTCGGTGCTCGTGGTGAAAGCGCGGACTGACTACGGGATCAGCATGGAAACAGAGAATGCTCGTCTCTGGCCGGCTGCTTTCCCTAATCTTCCCTAATCTTCTCATTACCCACTGCATCTTACGGCGGTAACCCACGCATCTCGTCTCTTTCTCTCAGCAGCACACACGTCCTCTGTCTGTCTGTCTGTCTGTCTCACCCCCCCCCCCCCCCCCCCCCCTACTGAAAAACATTATTTTCTGGTAATGGAACTATGTTTCTGTTAAGGGGTGAAAAAAAGGAACAATAGCGTTATTACAGCTTGACAATAATTGTGTCACTGATTATTTAAGCGAAGTAACTCATTACGCAGAACTCGGGATTTTATAAAAAAAAAAATCCCTTCGTGTTTTTGTCATGTGCATCTATTTGATAGAAAATAACAAGCAGTTAGTGCATGGGACTATACCTGAAGTAACATAAACCAATAAATCACTGTGTGTGCGTGCGTGCGTGCGTGCGTGCGTCTCTCTCTCTCTCTCTCTCTCCTCTCTCTCTCTCTCTCTCTCTCTCTCTCTCTCTCTCTCTCCTCTCTCTCTCTCTCTCCCCCCCCCCCCAACCCTTTTCCTTTATATTTTTTGGTAAAAAACGGGCCTAAAGCTGATCACTACCACATCGGACCCTCGGGCCTGGGGTACTCGGACTTCTGACGAATCCGGATCACCATAGTCCGTGGAGGGAAGGAAGAGATGGGTCCGGTCATACCTGTTGAACGGAGGATGACCTGTTCACCTACACCTAGCAACGCGAACACGAACATCAGATTACCCCCACCCCCACCCCCTATCATCATCCCCCCCCCCCCTCCACCACCACCACCAAGCAGATCACACGCACAACAAGACAGTCCTTTCTGTGACAACTCTGACTGAAACGAACCACCTGCGGACAGAAATCTGATTTTTTAGAAAGCCTTTCTACAATACGAGTCCCCGTCAACATGGTCAAGCAGAGCGGACATACAAGGGTGCTTTTTGCTCGAACTGCATGTACTTTGATGACACAATCCTACATAATAAGCAAAATTCTGTTCCAACAGACACACCCAATCACATCACCCGACCCCCTGCCTCCCATTCCGCTTCTCTCTAACAAAACATTTAAAGGAAAAAAAAAAAAGAAAGCGTTCGCTCGTTGTACTTCCAAATGCCCCCAGGTTTGTGTTTGTTTCAGGTTAATCTGACGAAAAGAGGGTAAACTGCGCGCGCGCGCTACACACACACACACACACACACACGCGCGCGCGCGCGCGCGCGCGCATACACGCATACACACACGCGCGCGCGCGCATGCATACACAGAGAGAGAGACATGCACACACACACAGACATACACACACACGCACACATCCAGGTTCGCGCGCGCGCGCGCGCGCACGCACACACACACACACACACACACACACACACACACACACGCACACATACAGACATACATGCGCGCGCGCGCGCGCACTCATACGCATGCACACATTCTCTCTCTCTCTCTCTCTCTCTCTCTCTCTCTCTCTCTCTCTCTCTCTCTCTCTTCTCGCCCCTAAAGACAACGCTGGTCTTGTCAGTGACGAAGATGATGAGCTTTAAACAGAGAGAAGCTGAAAATAGACACCAGGCCATTTACATATATGCAGCTACGTAATTTAACAAAAAATTCTGTACCTTTCCTTACGATTGTGAAAAGAGCTGTAGGCATTCATCTGTCGAAGGTCTCACAAACGCTGACGCTCTGAGATTGTTTTTCGTCTATCCCGCTTGGGACCACAACGACGACAACAACGAGGAGGAGGAGGAGGAGGAGGAGAAGGAAGACGGAGGAGGAGAAGGAAGCAGAAGGAAGGAAGGAAGGAAAGAGGGAGGGAAGGCAGAAAAAAATACAGAAAGAATAACAGGAAAAAAATGTAGAACAAGAACAAAACCAACAATAAAAAGAACCAAGGGAAAAATAAGAAGAGGACAGGCATACAGTCCCTGCCCACTAAACTCATTCCCGCGACTGTGACAGTCCGTCCCCTCAAAGTACTGTAATCATGTACTGGTCCTCGATGAGGTGGAAGCATTAAGCTCTGGAAGGGCTAAAGTCACGCGGGAATCGAGAAAACAGCATTTCCCGGCGAAACATGCGTGCAGCGCGGTGTTTCCTGTGGCTGTCTCGTGTGTCTTACTTTTCGAAACTTCTCTCCGCTCCAAATTGCTCAAAACGGGTATTTCACCAAGACAGAACGTCCTGTGACATAAATAAGCCTTTAAGCGTATGCGAGCTGAGGCAAAACAAAATAAAACAAATAGAGAACGGGGGGGGGGGGGGGGGGGGGGGGGCAGTCCCTCAGACTGGAATGCTTGATAAATGCGTTCGAAGTGCCTCGCTCTCCCTCTAGACAAGTAACATGGAAGCGAGGGATGCATCCGGTTCTGAAACTGAAAATTGATGTCCCTTTAAGTTCTGGTAACACTTTCTCTGGTCCTTTAATTTGGGGTAAATGAGAATTGGGGATGGGGGGAGGCGGGGGTGTCAGGGGTTGGGGGCATGTGTGTGAGAGAACTGGGGCGGGAAGGGTGGGGGTGCGGAAGCCGGAGGGAAGGGAAGGGGGGGGGGGGAGCTGAGGGCTGGGGTGAGGAGGTTGCACGGGGCGTATTATGAGGAGTAGCGCGGGTTAGGGTCGGGTTCTCCCAGTTTTGTAAAGCCTTTACAGACGGAACTGATTATCGATGTATGGCCGTTTCGTTCTGCGCATCAGATGTTTATCGAGTCAGCACTCATTGCATAAGGGTTATGCCGATGCCGGAGTGTATTTCTCTCTCTCTAATACAAATTTTGAGCAGGGTTGAGCTGTGTAAGTTTATCATTTATGTAACGATTGAATATGCACACCAGAATGGGACCAGGACGAAGGAAATAAATCGCAAATGCACTCGCAATTTATTATGTTTCGTGTTTCAAAGAACGCAAAACATTTAAGTATCTCGGTAAAATACTGTTCAGATGTACAACGAATGGACTGAAGTGGGTGAAAAGAATTATTAAAAAAAAAAAGAAAAAGAAAAAAAAAAAACTTGAAACTGAAACCAACTGAGTTGGCAAGACAAAAACAAGTAAAGGACAAGGTGCTTAGCATCTTTCAACCTTTAGGTCTTTGAAAGTGTGCTTGTGTGCATGCGTGCGTGCGTGCGTGCGTGCGTGTGTGTGTGCGTGCGTTTATCTTTCGACCTCGATGTCTTCGAAACAGTTTTCTTTTTTCTTCTTTTTCCTGTTTTTTTGTTCCTTGTTTTTTTTTTGTTTTTTTGTTTTTTTTGTTGGTTTTTTTTGCTTTGTCATCAGTGTTTAAAAAGGGCCTTCTCTGGTCGAAAGTCACCAAACTCTTTGTACTATTTTTTTTTTTCTTTTTTTTTTTTCCCTCCTGAGCGGGTTTTCATTTCCCAATGTGATAATAACACTGCTGTTCAGTTCATCGCACTCTGCCAGGTATCGAGGACGCTTTGTTTCTCAATCTGTTTCCTTTCACTGGGGAGTCAGGAAAAAGAAAGTAGCTTAATGTGGTTTCTCTTACGTTCTGAGCGCATCATCAGTCCTCTCTTTCTTTCTTTCTTTCTTTCCTTTTTCTTTCTTAAAATAAAAACAAAACAAAAAATACTCTTCAAAGTGCTTAACAGATAATATCATCGAGATGTTCGACTAGAAAAAAACTCTTCCAAGTCTTGGAGCAAGACCTTGTGGATCTTGATAGTCAGCGCGCAAGAACAGTTCAAAGCCTCTGCCTTGATCATCCCAGAAGGAATACTGCAAACACTCTCACTAAATACTTACAGAACTTCCAAACAGATCACAACAATGCCAATCTCAAACCTTTCCAAACGAAGCTGAAAGGTTCAGTCAAGAAGCTGGATATAGCATGCTCAATGCAAAACACTCCTGCTCTTGTGTACGAGTGTGCATGCGTGTGTACCTATGTGTGTGTGTGTGTGTGTGTGTGTGTGTGTGTGTGTGTGTGTGTGTGTGTGTGTGTGTGTGTGCGCGCGCGCGCGTGTGTGTGTGAGTGTGTATGCGAGAGAGAGAGAGAGAGAGAGAGAGAGAGAGAGAGAGAGAGAGAGAGAGAGAGAGAGCTCGCGCACGCGTCCCGCTCTCTGTCTGTGTCAGTATGTGCGTGCGCGTGCATGAATATACGTGTTCGAATGCCGAGTGGCTTCAATCCTGATCCGGCTCGGGTTTGGGGTTGGCGGGGTGGGAGAGGGTGTGGACTGTGAGGGAACGGGGCGGGGGTGGGGGGTGGGGGGGGGGGGTCAACTCTGTGTTATAACCCACTCGACTTTCGCACACACACAAGTCGCCTAGGTGATAAATATTGAACAGCAATAAAAGACCCAGCCAGTACGATGTGATCAAAATGACCTTGACAGCAATCATCTGGCCGACCGACGAAAACAAGGCACTGTGCTGACCCCGGACCCATTTCCAGGTCAGATAAGTGCCCGTCCGCGCTGACGCAGCATTCATATCTGTCGTATTCATACCAGTGCTTACTTACCCCCGCCCCCCCCCCCCCCCCCCCCCCCCCCCCCCATCCTCACCCCTATTCCTCACCACCCCCTCCTTCCGTCCTCCTTAACGGTCAACAACGGGTTTAAAGGTCAGGTACATTCGCACTTTTCCATGATTCGTTCAGGAATTAAGTAATCAAGACTCCAGGTTTTTGCTCTGATTTTGTTGTCTCCTATCTGCTGCGCCTTCAATGAACTCCCCAGCCGCACGTGTCTAGTCATGCATCTACGTTGTTTGTGCTCGGTGTGCTCGACAGCTGAAGGGTGGTGTTTTTCGCTGGTGGCTCTGCAGTCATGAAATGCAGGCTGGTACACCCATGGGGATTCTACTTCGAGGCTGTTGTGAGTTGCATCCTGCAGTCTGATTTACCTCTGTTCAGGAGCAGTTATGTCCCTTGATATCTTAATGGAGTGTCCTGCGCGTGCCTGTACCCATCGTCAACACAGCGCAGGCCTCCTAGGGTGGTAGAGGACTGCTCTAATGGCAAGTGAAGACAGTGCTTCTCTGGGTCATCCCCAGCACCTTCGGGTGTTTCTTTGTCTTCTGTTGCGCCTTCAATGAACTCCCCAGCCGCACGTGTCTAGTCATGCATCTACGTTGTTTGGGGAAGAAGGGCGTACGCTGTGGGTGGAGGTTGAGGTTGGGGTTGAATGGAGTTGACGGACGGGTGAGGGGATGGGGGGGGGGGGGGGGGGGGGGGGGGGGAGGCGGGGGTTTACAGAGAGAAAGACTGACTACACTACCATCCTGACTTCACCAAATGGACAACCAGGCTGACACATGGGCACAGAAGGTATAAACACAGATCATGAGCGTTTGAAACTGTGCGTGAGAGAGAGAGAGAGAGAGAGAGAGAGAGAGAGAGAGAGAGAGAGAGAGAGAGAGAGAGAGAGAGACAGAGAGAGACAGAGAGAGAGACAGAGAGAGAGAGAGAGAGAGAATGGAGGCGAACGAGGAAGGGGGGAGATAAGGTGAGAGTGACGTGAGACCGCATTCGTTATTTTCAACAGAAGTCGCCATGTATCCGAACGCAGATGGTCAAACAACATAGCCAAGGCCAGCGGGGAAAGGAGGTCGACCGAACGTTAAGCTGTTTGTTATGTCGATGAGGTCGACTCACTCACTAGACGCCTGGTGTTGGCGTTTGTTAAGACGCCGGTCGGTATCTTGCCCCCACGCTGTGCTAAGAGAGAGAGACAGAGACAGAGAGGGGGGGGGGGGCATGCCATAACACCCTTCACTCTCTCCATGGTCACTTCGAGTGTTTTTGTTCTACTGCTGTTAGCCAGCCAGAAGTACGTTCACCAAGTACGACTTGCCCTATCCCCCCTCCCCTCTCTCTCTCTCTCTCTCTCTCTCTCTCTCTCTCTCTCTCTCTCTCTCTCTCTCTCTCTCGCTCTCTCTTCTTCTTCTTCTCTTTCTTCTCTTTCTTATTATTCTTCTCCACCCATCCTTCCTGCTATAATTACACCATTCGGAAAGACCTTCAGTCAAATGGCAGTGTCTACCAGTTGGTACGTAAACTGCCAGTGTAGTGTGTCTAAATGTATTTCAGAGCATGATGTAAGCAACTGGCTTGTTGTTGCTCTCTTGATGGGAACGTATGTAAAGTTATGACTTTTTAGCAAGGTACGTTCGAAACGTTATGATTTTTTTTTTCTTTTAGCAAGGTATGTGGAAAAACGTTTTTCTTGTTTCCTTTTCTAAGCAAGGTATGTCGGAAACGTTTCTTTTTTTCTTTAAAAGCAAAGTATGTCGGAAACGTTTTTTGTTTTCTTTTGTTTTAAGCAAGGTACGTTTGTAACGTTACGATTTCAAAGTTCCGTTTGCACCAGAAACGGCTGAGACGTTCGATCGTGCTGCTCTCCTTCATGGCAAGGTTATTGTAAGGTAATATGTTGCCTATAGCCTAGCCGACCGCAAAGGCTGTCACCGCGTTGAAGTCAACTCACAAAGTCAAAAAAAAAAAAAAAAAAAAAAAAAAGCAAACCTGTTCACACAACGCTTTTAAAATACACCATCTAAAAACACACACCGGGAAACTTCGTTTTAAAAAAAAAAAAAAAAAAAAAAAAAAAAAACTTTCTTCCGTAAAATCTTAGATCACATGAAAAACGTTCATCTCTTTCACAAATTCAAAGATCACATCAGGTGGGACATCTTTGAACAGGTTTTTTTTTTGTTTGTTTTTTTTTTTTTCCCGCATGGCTTCGAACCTTTGATGCGATATGAGGTTTACCGCTCGGGGAAACCTTGTGTTGCGTGCTTTCTGCAGTAAAACGGGTGGTCGAGTCACCGTGCGCGGAGAAAACTAATTAGCACGGCGCGGTAGGAGGACGGGTGGACGCGCCACCACCCCCCCCCCCCCCCCCCCCCCCCCCCCCCCCCCCCTCCAACCGCCATTGCACTGTGCTTGTTGACGGTAATTTCCCAACAGTTCACTGCCCCTATGTGGCCACTAAGCTGAGGGGACGGACCTTGAACCCTCTCATGCGGTCAGAAACACGCGCTTCTGTTGCCATCCATGCACAACACTTGGCTGTCTCCCCTCCATGATGTGGCTGTCGTCAGCAACGTCGTCCACAGCCGTCAAAAGCAAGTGATCACAGCTTTCGCGCCAGCTGTTTGTTACAATAGTCAAGTGACGTACGTGTGTGTGTGTGTGTGTGGGGTGGGGGGGGGGGGGGGGGGGGGGGGGTTTTTTTGTTTTGTCTTCTTTTCCAACTGCGATTACCGCTTTTGCGTCATTTGTTTATTTCTTTAAACAGTCGTGCCCCCCCCCCCCCCCCCCCCCCCCCCCCCCAAATCAAGCGCAAGCTGCTATATATGTACAAGGCGCAACTATCGAAAGGCTTGTTATAATGCAGTAATATTTCCCATTCCACTAAAAATACAGATGGGGGGGCCTGGGGAAGGGGGAAGGAGGTTGGAAGAACGACCCATGTAGTAGTACAATAGAAAGAAAGAAAAGGAAGGAAAGGATTGCAGTAGCGGGGGGGGGGGTGGGGGGGGGGGCAGATAGGGGCGGGGGTACCACTGGTTGAACGTACACGTAGATCAAGTCTCCTGTGCTCCATTTGCAACAGGCCCGGTGTTGACATTGACAGTAGAGAAGAAGGATGAGTTTAACGTCCTCACAGCGGAATGCTTTTAGGGACAAGATATCGCCACAGCCAAAGCTGTGACATGGAGACGTTTGTCTTGGTATAGACATTGTAGACTGGCAGGTTGGGTCAAGAAGTCTGGGTTATCGTCGGGTGGAGGGTCCCGGGGAAGATGGCGCCGTCAGGCAGGAGCCTAGATGAGGTAGGTAGTCGTTGGAACCGCCGAGCGGTTGTCTGAAGACATTGACAGTAGCAGCGCAAGGTCTTTAGGTTTAGTTTTACTCATACCCCTGTCGACCACACAGGTTTCGTTCAGGGATGACGCCACTTGAGCACCTTACAAAAAGAGAGAGAAGAGGAGAAGAAGAAGAAGAAGAAGAAGAAGAAGAAGAAGAAGAAGAAGAAGAAAGAAAAGAAGAAGAAAGAAGAAGAAGTGGGGAAAAAATCCAAAACAAAAACAAAACAAACAAATAAAACAAATTCCAAAACACGCCTCTATGTATACTACTACTTACCAGATCACAGTTCCTCTATTGACATCCAAACATTCCCGCCCACAGTGAAAAAAAAAAAATCATAATAAAACAGCTGACTGTAACCAAATAACTGTAAATAGCAAATGCGGGCAAAGAGGCACTGCAGAATAAGCAACTAAGTTTGTAAACCGTTGTCAACATTTCACAACACACAGTCAAAAGTTCAGAAAAACAACAAAAAAACTTTTTTTTTTTTCCCAATGAGAGGTGAATTAACTTCAAAGACCGAAAAACAGTGGACGAGGTTTAAGGGAGGACGTGGGGGAGAATGGTGGTGGTGGTGGTGGTGCGTGTGTGTGTGTGTGTGTGTGTGTGTGTGTGTGTGTGTTGCAGAATCATGGAAATCGCTGGAGTTGCAGAATCATGGAAATCGCTAGTAACAGGTTTTTGGGAGCGGGGAGGGGGGTACTATCTATTCTGAACGAGCCCCGCGGGCGAGGTAGACGACGAGAAGGACAAACACTGTTTTCTGTCTGATCCGCCGCGTGCAGAGAGGAAGGAGAGCAACGTGCTGATCCATACGTTCTAAACCGGAGCCGCCGCAGCTCAGCTGGAGAGATCTCAATTCTTGGCTGACTTGGCCCGACGCCTCCGACATTGATGGAGCTTTCGCGCGTGATACGCGTGTGTGTGTGTGTGTGTGTGTGTGTGTGTGTGTGTGTGTGTGTGTGCGTGCGTGCGTACGCGCGCGCGCACGCGTGCGCGCACGCACAATCGTGTATGTGTGCGTGTGTGTGTTCACAAAAAGCTTGGCGGCACATCCCCTGTCTCTGAAGAAATAAAACAAAAACAAAAAAAAGATGCAGTCTGAGGGAAAAAAATAAAGAAGAGCAGGAAGCAGGAGGCGGCGCGCAGGGAAGATGGGAAAGGGTGGAGGAAGGAGGAGGGAGGAGTGGGAAGGGGGGATCAGAGGGGGAAAATAGAATGTTGAAGTCTTAAAGACAAGAGAAGGTAAAAAAAGTTGTTTCCGGTCACCCGACTGATCCCAATAAAGTTTGAAGCCACTTTTAAAAACTTTTCCTTCGCTGCTTGAGGAAAAACAAAACAAAGCAGAAAAAGCAAAATAAAACAAAACAAAATCCCTGCATACAAAAATGATGCACACAGAGAAGCTAGGGTCGAAGACCGACAAAGCAGACGACAGAAATACTCCAGCTGTTATTTCTTGGGGAAAGCAGTTACAAGGATCAAAATGGCGACGAAAAGTGCGAGCGGCGTGCGGATCATGCGTTTGCTGTAAGGTCATAAAACCTTCTTCAAATGAAGAAGAGAAAGCTGAAAATCCAAAGAAATGGAAAATGGG
>JADBJO010005320.1:37500-42500 GCA_016801955.1 Conus betulinus | reverse complement strand
AAAGTGGGAGGAGGGAAGGGGGGGTGAAAAAGAAAAAAAAAAAAAAAAAAAACCATTGCACAAAATCAATGGGCGTGCTGCGGTTTTGTAGCCTTTCCTCCCGTCAGAGGAACGGGAAGGAAGGGACAGAAGCGAGATGGACGAGGAAGGAGAGGAGGCCCACAGGCTACACACTAAAATTAATGCGCCTAAGCCTTGCTTAAGGGGTCGAATATTTATAGACTAGCGCAGCTAGATTGTTCTGACAGTGTGTTACTGTGTCTGGCAGTTGCTTCCCCTCATTTTCTTTCATATGGCCATCAAGGTACAAGCCAGGTGGTTCCAAGCAGAGAGATAAAAAAAAATCAAAGGAATGGGAAAATTCGGGCGCTTTGAACTGGTGCAAAGATACGGTCACGGGTGAGTGCAAAGGCCTGAAATGTGTGTCAAGTACGGGGAAGCTCATGTATTTGAAGACTGTTTGTGATTTCATCAGTGACCGACCCTCCCCCCCCAAAAAAAAAAATAATAAAATAAAAATAAAAATAAAATAAAAAATAATAAAAATAAAAAAAATAAAAATAAATAAAATGAAAAAAATGAAAATAAAAAAATAAATAATTGTAAGAGAATTGGTTTTTGATCAGTTATCAGTTTAACATTACATACTGGCTCAAATTAACCGTAGGCCACCAAACGCTTTCACATACCATGTTTTAGTGCAACATCCTAACTGTGGCATGTGGCCTCCAGCTGTGTATATTGTCATGGATCGGCGAGTCTTTACTGCCAAGTGCTAGACAAACACAACAACACCAACAACAACAAAAATCGATCAGGATTTCGCCTCCGGCTTGTCGAGTCACGTCGGGTCTCTGACGTGTTTGTTCGCATCGGAGGACGCACCTGTCACACAGCAGTCAGGTCTACGTCCATGGTCACAGCTCACGAACATCCTGGCCGCTGTTCCGACTGCGGTTGGGTCTCGCTGTCTATGAGGCACCGGGCCACAGGCCTAGCATCTTATGGCTCGCTCGCTGATGCATCACTCTTGACAAATACTGTGGTAGATCAACCGGTCGTTAATTAAACTCTGTTAGTTCAATTCTGTTGCCTACAGGCCCTTAGTCGACCGCTGGTGCTATATAAACAGGTCGTTTATTTAATTCTGTTGATTGAATTCTGTTTTTATTGCAGGGCAATCGACCTCTGGAATTACATAAACAGGTCGTTAATCGAACTCTGTTAATTACATTCTGTTGTCTATATATATATAGCCCAGTCGACTACTGGCCGTTAATCAAATTTTGTTGCTTGTAGCCCAATGGGCCACTGGAGGCTATAGAAACAGGTCGTTAGTTGAATTTTGTTGCCTATAGCCCTGTCGGCCACTGGGCCACTCGTTCTAAGAGAATGAGACTAGGTGCAGTATACCGTTGCTGCTGCCTGTGCTTAAAAAAAAGCATGGAAGAAAATTCAACAGATATCCAAGCGAAGTTCAGTGTGTCAATGTAGTTTTACAATATAGCTTACACTGTACGCCTGCTATATAGCTCCCAGGCCTTAAAACTCACAGTAGTGTTTAAAACAAATCCGCTGGGTCTTAGGGAAAAAGAGACAGCTGTACAGATCTAGTGATTCGTTGCTGACATTAAGTATGGCAAGAATCAGCGCAAAACATCAACTGTCATCTATCCAGGACACTTCCTACACGCATGTTTCGTGGGTCAAAGTCCAACAAAAACATAATCATATGGCACACTGGCAAACACAAGCCTCTGTCTATCTCTGCCCCCCCCCCCCCCCCCCCCTCTCTCTCTCTCTCTCTCTCTCTCTCTCTCTCTACTTCTTCAAATCCAGTGATTCCACAAATCATTCCACAAATCATTTCACCAAATCAGGTAGTAGCTAGCTACCACTGGTCAGGGGCAGGTCGGTGAGTTTGTATGTATGTATGTATGAGGGGCGGGGGAGGAGGAGGAGGGGGGGAGAGAGGGTGGGAGGAGGGGAGGGGGCAGCTTCAGTAGAAAGAGACGAAAAGAATAGCGGCATGGTAATGCCAGAGCAGGGTGGGGGGTGGGGGTGGGGTGACGTGGGGGGGGGGGGGGGGGGGGAGAGAGGGGGGGCGGACGGGGGTAAAAAGGAACAAGAAAAGAGTACTGACTGCTCGGTTCCAATGTCTACAGCGTGTCGCATAACACGTGGGCAGTCACACGTGAAACCGCGCCTGAGGGGTAAAAAAAAAAAAAAAAAAGAAAAGTAGCGCAGGGATAGCGGGAGAGGGGGAGGGGGGGGAGATGGATGAAACGGTGGAAAAGAGGAAGCTCGGGGGCAGGGGGGGGGGGGGGGGGGGGGGGGGCTGCTAATGGAAATAATGGGTAGCAGGGGTCGGGGTGGTACAAGTAAAGTTTCTGGCCCGTCTGGTTTCTCTTCGACATCGGTGCACACACCATGTGCTGTGTCAAGACGGCGGAGAAAGGCTGGCGCAGACACGGCTCACAAGTGCAGAAAGAGACAAGTACGTGATGGAACAGGTCATTCTCCGCTTGTGCTTGCTTGCTCGCGCAAGAGTGCTCACAGACAGAGAGACAGACACACACACACACTCACTCACTCACAGAGAGAGAGAGAGAGAGAGAGAGAGACAGAGAGAGCGCGCGCACGCGCACACACACACACACACACACACATGCATACGCACATATAGACATTGGCTTACACACACACACACACACACACACACACACACACACACGCACGCACGCACACACACACACACACACACACACACACACACACACACACACACACACACACACACGCACGCACGCACGCACACACACGCGCACACACACACACACACACACACACACACACACACACAACGATTTAGGCAATCTGTGGACTCACAGTGCGTACGCTTTGCCCCTCTGATAAACAAACACCTTCTTGACTGGTCAAGTGTCTCTTCGTGCAGAATTATTATTACCACTGCCGGACTTGCAGATTTAAACCGCACAGAACACTCAGTCTCACCCTCCTTTTTCTGTTGATTCAACTTTTTGATATGGTTTGGCATACTAGCAGCGTATGCGCGCGCGAACGAGCCTGTGTGTGTGTGTGTGTGTGTGCGCGTGTGCGTGCGTGCGTGCGTGCGTGCGTGCGTGCGTGCGTGCGTGCGTGCCTGCGTGTGTGTGTGTGTGTGTGTGTGTGTGTGTGTGTGTGTGTGTGTTGTTTTGGATAGATTTGAGAGAGAGAGAGAGAGAGAGAGAGAGAGAGAGAGAGAGAGAGAGAGAGAGAGAGAGAGAGAGGCTATGGCAGAGGGGTGTCTTCGGATTAAGAAGAATGAAATGGAGCACGGGCGTAAGGAGAGATATGGCAGTGTCACTGACCTCTTACATTTACAAATCGAAGAAGATCAGCGAGCTGTTTGGGCCCTGTTGTGGACATGATTGTGTGCAGTGCATGCGATCCTTTCGAGTGTGTTTACGAACCATCGAATGTATAGTAAAAAAGAAGACAATCATTACAAACGATCTTACGGAAACAACCGTTCTTTTAAACTCGGTGGAACGAATACACGCTAGTGCGTACTGCTTGCTGGGGGGGGGGGGGGAGAGAGAGAGAGAGAGAGAGAGAGAGAGAGAGAGAGAGAGAGAATCTGCGTAATAAAATTATAATCATAACAGCGTTGCATTTATGTGCGTACGTGCCCGCGCAAGCAAGCAAGCACGCTTGTGTATGTGCTCGAGTGTGTGAGGTGGGCAGAGAGAGAGGGAGGGAGAGCGAGAGAGAGAGCGAGAGAGAGAGAGAGAGAGCGAGCGAGAGAGAGAGAGAGAGAGAGAGAGAGAGAGAGAGAGAGAGAGAGAGAGAGAGAGAGAGAGAGAGAATTATGATGCAGGAAGGGAGCGTGTGCATAGAATGGGGAGTGGGGTGAGGATGGTAAGCAGTGTGTGTGTGTGTGTGTGTGTGTGTGTGTGTGTGTGTGTGTGTGTGTGTGTGTGTGTACTTTACAGACACAGAGAGAGAGAGAGAGAGAGAGAGAGAGAGAGAGAGAGAGAGAGAGAGAGAGTATGAAAATGTCGTGGAAGGAAAGAAATGTTTATACACTAGTGTCCGCCCGCTCTCACCATTCTCACTCCCCATCTTCCGGCACACACACACACACACACACACACACACACACACACACACACACACGCACGCACCCCCACCACAACCCCCCACCACCATCACCACCACTATCCCCCCCCCCCCCCCCCCCAACCCCCACACACCCCCAACACACCCCCAACACCAGGTGCCTGTTGAGAATCAAACGAATCAACCACACAGAATAAAATCAAAGAGATTTCACTTTCACAAACAACGGAAGTAGCTAACTCTTCATTTATGTGGAGCACACACATGTCTCTGGTTCTCTTCCTGAGTGGAAAGGAAAATCCTGTCAGCCTGCCCCTGGTGCGACCGACCTGGCAGTCGGATGCAGGCCCTCGTTGTGACAAAAGGTGGGAGGAAATCCGCTGCAAGTGTTCTCCTACAAATGTCAAACTGAACAACGCACAATGGTCATTTCCTTCTCACGCCCGCTGCTAAGTTGCCGTCATCTCTGGGTCAGCTATTATACAGTTTGAGGATTTGTTTGCTCGTTTCTTTCTGGTTGAGTTTTTGTTCGTTGTTGTTGTTGTTTGTTCTATTGTTGTTGTCGTTGTTGTTGTGTTTTCAATTCTGTTTGTGGAAACGTTGCATTTCTCTCGTCTCCGACTAGTTTGGGTTCGGGGGTCTGTGTTTTATAACTGAAAGTACAAAAACCCGAGCGACGAGAAATCTTTCCCATTCTTGGCCATTCCATGAACAATAATCACTAGTAACCATTTGTCGTTGTCGCTCGATCAGTGCTAAAATACCACCGTGGGTACAGTTTTTGCAGCAATCAAAAGAACACGATTCCAGCAAGGCACAGAGTCAATGGACACTCCGACTGATCGACATTGTCAGACTGACAAAAGGTAGAGTATCAC
>JADBJO010005320.1:30000-32500 GCA_016801955.1 Conus betulinus | reverse complement strand
GGGCAATCGGTGTTTACTAACCCTGTTGTTGATGTTGTCGCCGAATTCTGTTGTTTTTTTGTTTGTTTTCTGTTGTCTGGCAACAACAGCGGAAAAAGACATATTTTGCAGGATATTGCAGTTTGTACGTTCCAGCTGCGCTGAAATAGCTATTCTCATCGTTCACCTCCACCCTTCGCCCCCTCCCTCTCCCCTTCCGTCCTTTAATCACAGTCCACGAATCAAGCTTTCTTTTCATTTCCTTTTCTTTCTTTTTTAAAAAGATTATTTATTTATTTATTCTATTTTAATTTAATCACCGTATATGTATTTTGATTCAGAAGCGCTTAACATTCGAACAAAAACATGAACCTGTTTCCGCTCTGGTTATTTTAGTTTATTGTTGTTGTTGTTGTTGTTGTTGTTGTTGTTTAAGATTTTCGTCTGTTTAGCGGTTTTTTCCACGACTGGACACCAGTCTGGTTAGTGATGTCAGTTTACAATTGCCGCTCTTTTTCTTTCGTCACGCGGGCACAGGAAATACCATTGCCTCGCAATGCCCACATATCCATCCCTCACACTCATGCTCTGTGTGTGTGTGTGTGTGTGTGTGTGTGTGTGTGTGTGTGTGTGCGTGCATGTTGTAGAAAGTGTGTGTGTGTGTGTGTGTGTATGTTTAGAAAGAGTGGTGTGGAGTCTCGCTTATGATCTCTCTCTCTCTCTCTCTCTCTCTCTCTCTCTCTCTCTCTCTGCCCCGAGTTGGAATCATAAAAAGGCGAATATGTCGATAATTGGAAGGTGGTTGCCACGGCCGTGGCAGGGCCTAATGGCCAGGTAACGGACGGAAACGTAAACAACACCCCGTCACCTTACCCCCCCCCTCCCCCCCCCCCCCCCCCCCCCCCCCCCCCCCCCCCACCCTGCCCATGCCTGCATGTCCATATTATGATTCACCCCACCAGCTCCACAGTGACTCGGCACGCTCACCGTTCTGCTAAGGTAGGCTCCCTTGATTTTGTGTCGCTTTTCCTATTTTGCCTACAGACGTTTTACATTTGGAATGGCAGATGGTCGCTCAGATCTTGCACTGCAAGATGTTTCGCGCACACCAACCTGACCTGTACAAACCATGTGCCTAGAGAATCATAAGAGGTCTGGGAATAGTAAAAAGTAAATGATGAACAAGGGGTAACTCTTGCTCCCGTGATGAAAGAATTGCACGCCCTTACCTCCAAACGAATGCTGCTTTACGACACCCAAATCTCCTCACAGAAATGTCAACACAGAGCGCAGAGAATAAAACAAGGAGACACCGCCTTCCACCTCCCCCTTCCAAATGTTGTTGTTCCAAAGGTTTTTTTTTTTTCAGGAATGTCTCCTAGTTTGTTCTCTGTGTGTTTTTGTGTTGGCATTTCTGCTAGGTGTCGTAAGCGGCATCGCTCGGAGTTACGGGCATGTAATTATTTCATCAGGGGAGGAAGAGTTATCGTACTTGTTCGTTATATACGCCAAGAGATTATGGAAGATTACAATTGTTTGCTGTTGTTATTGTTGTTGTTGTTGCTTGGGGGGGGGGGGGGGGGGGGGCGAGGTTAGTTGTTTGCTTATTTACTTCCCTTTCGTTTGTTTATTTGCTTAACGTTTTAGTATCGTGTGTTCGACTAGGTCTCGATATTTTTCTGACAGCAACAGCAAAACAACAACAACAAAAAAAAGAAAAGAAAGAAAAAAAGAACCCGGCTACACTAAAAACTAAACCACAATAACATAACTAAGGAACGCTATCAGATCTCTGGTACTACATTGCATGAGTGTTTCTGCCAGATGCTCACATTTTTTTTTATGTTCATTCACGACTATAGTGGGATCAAAAGTATCAGCAATGATCAAGAAGTCAGCCTCAATGAAGCGGCGTGGGAGTTAATGGCCAAAGAAATGAAGTTTTTTTTTTTTTTTAACCATACTGCTTCTGCTCCTCCTCCTTCCTCCTCCTCCTCCTCCTTCTCCTCCTCCTTCTCCTCCTCCTCCTCCTTCTCTCCTCCTCCTCCTACTACTACTACTACTACTACTACTACTGCTGCTGCTGCTGCTGCTGCAACTACCGTTGATGCTGCTGCTGCTGCTGCTGCTGCTGCAACTATTAAAACTACTGTGACTACTACTACTACTACTACTGCTGCTGCTGCCACTGCTGCTGCTGCTGCTGCTATGACAACTACTACTACTTCTATTACTGCCGATGCTGCTGCTGCTCCTGCCCTACTGTTTTCTGCGGCAGTTAATTCTGCTGCTGCAGCTGCTGCTGCTATTCCCCCTGCTGCTAGTGTTGTTGCTGCTACTATTGCTGCTGCTGCTGCTGCTGCTGCTGCTATTTGCCACTGCAGTTGCCGTTGCTGCAATAAATGTTTTGCTGCTGATGCTACTGGTGTTGTGTAGCTGTCAGTACTACTGCGGTTACCTCTATTGCTGCTACTGCTAGTGCTGCAGCTAATGGTGCTACTATGACTACTACTGCTATTGT
>JADBJO010005320.1:20000-25000 GCA_016801955.1 Conus betulinus | reverse complement strand
CTGCCTGTATCTGTCGTCTGTCTGCCTCTGTCTGTCGTTGTCTATCCTGTCTGTCTATGTCTTCGTTCTCTGTCTCTCTCCTGTCTACTTTTACACCACTCACACACATACACACACACCACACACCACACACACACACACACACACACACACACACCACACACACACACACACAACATGCTCGCGCCACCCGCGCGCCCGCGCACACACTCATGTTCACAAAGAGAGAAAGAGAGAGAGGGGGAAGAGTAGAGAGAGCGGGGGGAGTAGAAGAGAGAAGTAGGCGGGAGAGAGAGGAGAGAGGAGAGAGAGAGAGAGAGATGAGAGAGAGAGAGAGAGAGAGAGAGAGAGACAGAGACCAGAGAGAGAGAGAGGGAGAAGTGAGGGAGGAAAGTGGGGGGAAAGTGAGAAAAGTGATGAGAGAGGAGGGAGGAAGAGGGGGAGAGAGAGAGAGGGGGAGAGGGGCGAGAGAGAGAGAGAAACAGAGAGAGAGAGAGAGAGAGGGTGGCGGATAGTGGGGGCACGGTAAAGGCTGAAGAGAGGAGTAGGACTGGAAAGACAGACGTGCAAGTAGGCGAAAGAACGAAACAAATAAACATGCACATGAAAATGGATAGAAAGAACGACGAAGTAGAAAGTAAGTTAGATTTGCTTGGCTAGGCAAGCAAAATTGAAATCAGTCTTAATTTAACAGGCAGCCAATGCAAGCGTATGATCAGAGATGTCACGCGTATCGTCCGTCCGTTTTCATTTCCAGAGATTAACTTCATTTTGAATCTACTACCCTTTTTTCAGTTTTGTGTTTTCAAATTCAATTTTTCATGGGCTGTTAGAGCGATGGGGGTGGGCTTGGGAGAGGGGGGGTGGGGGTGGGGGGGGACGTGGGGAGTCGAGAATGGCGGAGAAGGGGAAGAGGGAAGGGGGGGGGGGGGGCATCAAGGATTTAATGGATCGCTTCCCTTTTCCACCGTGACAAAACTGTTAACAACAAACGTAGTCTAGTGAGGCGTGAGAAGCAGCAATGCGTCTGGAAGCACTTTCAGTGAGGTGACAGATGTGGCGCCATGGGTTCGGAATTTCCAAGCACTCTTGTTGTGACAGAGTGGAACAGAGCGGACGATATAGGGACAACCCGAATACGACGTTCTCTCTCTCTCTCTCTCTCTCTCTCTCTCTCTCTCTCGCACCGCTCTCTCTCCCTCTCTCTCTCTCTCTCTCTCTCCTCCCCTCCTCTCTCTCTCTCTCTCTCTCTCTCCTCTCTCTCTCTCTCTCTCTCTCTCTCTCTCTTCTTCTTCTTTCTTCTTTCTTCTTCTTCTTTTTCTTCTTCTTCTTCTTCTTCTTCATTGGGGGAGGAAGACGGGGATAGATGGTGGTGAGGACTGGGGAAACGGGTTCTCTGGTTGGAGGGGAGTTGAGTTGAGTTGAGTTGAGTTGAGTTTAGCTTAGCTTAGCTTAGCTTAGCTTAGCTTAGTTTAGTTCAGTTCAGTTCAGTTCACTTCAGTTCACTTCAGTTCAGTTCAGTTCAGTTCAGTGTAGTGTAGTTCAATTCAGTTGACTTCGGTTCAGTGTAGTTATTATCATAGCCCAGCCGACCAAGAAAGACCTCAGGGCTGACAGAATCATACGCTGAAAAAAAAAAATTCACATCTAAGCAAGTCTGATCATGGAGAAAGACAGCAAAACGAGTGAACAAAGAAAGAAAGAAACAAAGGAAAGCAGTTCATGGCATGGCAGCCAAACCATTGACATCCCTACGACGACTCAGACCAGGCAGTGAGAAGGACGCCTGCCTGTCAGCATGGTTTCTCACTCCCAGATTTTTTTCTTCATTATTTTTGGAAAAAAATTTCAACATTGACAACAGACAGAATGTGGGCATGACGGTATAGAGTTTATTATATTATGCAAGTTCCGGGTGGGGGTGGGGGTTGGGGTGGGGATCAAAAACAAAGAAAAAAAATATAGATACATAAACAGGAACTGCACACCAAAAGCGTTCTAACGTTCGCACTCCCAGATTTAAACAAAAATCTTTAAAAAAAAAAAAAAAAAAAAAAAAAAAAAAAAAAAAATGAAAAAAAATTTAGTTGACCAAACAAGCAAACAAACAAAAAAGAAAAACAAAACAAAAAGGCCTACATATGCCTTTTGGGCAAACAGACACTGCAAAATGGACAGCTAGTGGACAGCGGACAGTGAGTACACTTTCCACTACTCAATGGCCAGATTAACGCACGAAAGAAAGAAGGAAAGAAAGAAAGAAGGAAGAGAGAAGAGAAGAAGAAAAAAGAAAGAAAGAAAGAGAAAAGAAAAGAGAAAGAAAGAAAGACAGACAGAAAGAGAGAAAGAAAGAGAGAAGAAAGAAAAGAAAGAAAGAAAGAAAGAAAGAAAGAAAGACAGAAAGTTGCCAACTTGTAAAAAAAAAAGTGATCAGGAATAAGTGTGAAGGAATCTCCAGACTAAGACAGGAGGATGGTGCACAATTGCACATACTCACAAACACACAAAACACGCACGCACGCACGCACAAACAAACAAACAACAAACAACCCGCAGACAACATTCAAGACAAAGACAAAAAAAAAAGCCGAGGAAAAGAGAGTGAAAAAAAAGAAAGAAATTGTAACACATTACTTCCAGAATGTGGGAGAGCTATTCGACCTGCTGAAAGGTCCATCCCTGGAATCCCCGTGGAGCCCACTGCCAGAGCCATTGAGGAAAACAAGGGGAAAGGTTTAGCCTGTTAAAACAACAAACGATCGCGGATAGAAGAAAACAACTGGGCACAGAGAAGTGACATGTTTGGAGCCTTTGAGGAAATGTCGGGAGAGACCGAGTGGCTGTTTCTGCCATGGTCATAGAATCTCTGTCTGTCCGCGTGTGTGTGTGTGTGTGTGTGTGTGTGTGTGTGTGTGTGTGGTGTGTGTGTGTGTGTGTGTGTGTGTGTGTGTGTGTGTGGTGTGTGTGTGTGTCTCTCTCTCTCTCTCTCACTCTCTCTCTCTCTCTCTCTCTCTCTCTCTCTCTCTCTCTCTCTCTCTCCCTCCCTCTATCTTCCCTACTTTCTTTTCCACCCTCTCTCTATATCTTTCTGTCTCTTTCCACCCTCTCTCTCTCTTCCCCCCCTCTCTCTCCCACGCTATCTCTCTATTTCTCCCACCCTCTCTCTGTCTCTCCCACACTCTTTCTCTTTCTCTCTCTCTCTCTCTCTCTCTCCTCTCTCTCTCTCTCTCTCTCTCTCTCCCTCTCTCTCTACCCTCTCTACTCCCTCTCTCTCTCTCTCTGTCTCTGTCTCTGTCTCTCTCTCTGTCTCTCTCTCTCTCTCTCTCTCTCTCTCTCTCTCTCTCTCTCTCTCTCTCTCCTCTCTCTCTCTCTCTCTCTCTCTCTCTCTCTCTCATCTTGCAAGTAATTAGTCCCATGTTGCAAATTTTGGACATACCTCTATGGCACCCCCCCACCCCCCCCCCCCCAATCCCCACCCCACCCACACAACGCACCCAGGTATGTCCAGTCTCAGCCCCAGCACAGGAGCTATTGATATCGAGTTGCCACGAGACAGCCCACTAGAGGAGACGCTGCTTTGCAAGCGAGTCATTTCGGTGGTCTTCAGTGTTGCCTGTTCTGATCCAGGACGTGCAGGACATGACAGTTTAGACCCCCTACTGACGACAATTCCTGCTGAACTGCTGAGCTAGTGTGAGTGAGAGTACCACTCCGGGGGAGGAGGGGGAGGGAGGGGGAGCGGAGGAGGGGGGGGGGGGGGGAGTACGCCCACGTCCATCTCATGACAGTCCTCGTCATCCTGCTGGTACATACAGCTTGTATACGAAGTCTCTATGTTTTATGCGAAGTCACGACGTTTCATGCGAAATCGCTATGTGTTATGCGAATTCATTACATTTCATTCGAACTCAATACATTTCATACGAATTGACTACGTCTTATACGAAGTCACTACTCGCTATACGAATTCAGTACCTTCTGTGTGAATTAAATGCGTTTAACACAAACTCAATACGTTTCATACGAACTCACTACGTTTTGTACGAACTCACTACATTTAATACGAATTTACTACGTTTAGTACGATGTCAGTACGTTTTATACGAACTCACTACATTTTAAACGAACTCTTTATGTTTAATACGAACCCTCTCCTTTTTAGACGAACTCAATGTGTTTTATACGAAATCAATACGTTTCATACGAACTCATTGTATTTTTTATATGAACTCACTGCGTTTTATGCACAATGAATTCGTATAGAATGCAATGAGTCGGTACTCATTACGTCTTATACGAACTCACTACCGGTGTGGCTTATGAGAAAAATTTGAACCCGAAATCGCCACAAGAGCAGTTTCTGGAGGACCACAGGCCATTCAGTCTGCTCTGTCGCCATTCAGTTTTTATACAGTCATTTAGAATGTAACAAACAAAAAAACAGGTCTTATTTACAATCAAAATCAATATCACTGAGAAAACAGAATAATGTGCAAGAGAAATGTGTTAAAAACTAACATTTCTCGACATTTTCGTGATGACTGCATTTGTTGGATCTTAATGGCCCCAGCACATTTCTCGCACTTACCACGCCTGCTGAGGAGGAGATTAGAGCTCTGAAGGAAAAAAAAAAAAAAAAACCGTGTTCATGGGATTCTGAAGTGTCAAGTTCCTTCATGAACAGAGTATTTCAGCGCCTACGTGTGTGCCGTGCGCTTATGGAAACGGGAAAAAGAGAAATGCGGGGTTGTGTTTGATAAGCTTGTTAGCGTTGACCTCGTAATGTCTGTTTATGGATCTGAAAAGAAAGCGTTATGGGGTTGTGTTTTGTAAGTTTCTTAGCGTTCTGTCTGTCTGTCTGTCTGTCTGTCTGCCTGTCTGTTTATCGCTGTCTTGAAATGCGCATGCGTGTTTTTGGCTTGTCTGTCTTATAGTCTTTATTTGTTTACCTCATGCATAAGTTCTTTAATACTTATCCTATGCTTGTATGATTTGAACAT
>JADBJO010005320.1:15000-17500 GCA_016801955.1 Conus betulinus | reverse complement strand
GGGAAAATTTTAACGTGGAATGTTGTTTAGTTCTTTGTTTGGATGTTCATATATATATATATATATATATATATATATATATATATATATATATATATATATATATCTATATATATATATAGCGAGCGCTATATATATATATATATATATCCTTATATATATATATATATATAATACCACTACCTGAGGAGAGCGAGCGCTCGAAACAGACCTGTTGATTTTAAAACTTCCTTTACCATCCTATTTTTAATATATATATATATATATATATATATATTATATTTGATATATATATTATATTATATATATATATACATATATTGCTCCCCAAGGGGTTGAGCACCTTTGAAGTATTATTAGGCTTTTTATCAGTATATATATATAATATATATATATAGATATATGATTGTGTGTGTGTGTGTGTGGTGTGTGTGTGTGTGTGTGTGTGTGTGAATATCTTGTCCTTTCCAAGATATATGCAGACATGTAGCAGCAACACGCCAAAGGAATATAAGTCCGTGTATTGCCTGAAGCCTGAGAGCTTAGCAGACAAAGACACTGACAGCCAGTCAAAAAGATCACTTTCTGTCCTTCGTCGTGCTCTCTTCTCTTCATCTGTCTGTTTTTTTTTCTTTCTCCCCATGTGCCTTTCTTTTTGTCTTGCTTTCTTTCTCCCCTTTTTTCTCACCTTTTTTCTCCTCTCCTCTCTTTCTTTCCTTGTCTGGCTATTTTTCCTGGCATCATTGTCTTCTCTCCCTCTCCTCTCTCTCTCCTCTCTCTCTCTCTCTCTCTCTCCTCTCTCTCTCTCTCTCTCTCCTCTCTCCCCCTCTCTCTCTCCTTTATTTTCGTTGATCGGAGAAGGTGCAGGATGGCTGAATGAAAGAGAAAACAGCGAGAATACGAGTTCCCAAACCAACCAGCCACTCCTAGAATAGAGCATATGTATCAGACGTGGGGTAGGGGTGGAGGGGATGGGGGTGGGCGGGGGAGGTGGAGGTGGGAGGGGGAGGGGGGGGGGAGGTATCAAAGACAGGATCATGTATGTGGGTGCGGGGTTTACCCGGTGCGTCGGTTACGTCAGCGTTGTTTTCATCGGTTAAGAGAGCCACAGGGAGTGTACGTGCAGTTAAGGCTTAGTGTAATTGATGCCTGGTCGCTTGAGTTCTTTGAACTCAGAGAGAACGTACCAGCGCGCAAGCATCAACAACGCTAAGGCTTCGTTACATGTATACCCGTACCCCTCTCCTGCATGCTACAGTTTAGTGCACGAACTGTGCAGTAAAAGGGAGATTTCTAGTCAGAAACCAATGTATTCCATGCATCTATGTTGTGAACGTCAATAATATCCTGAAGACGTGACTCTTGACAAGTGCATTTACCAAATCAAAGTGTGTTCCTTCAGACTGGAAATTGACCAGAGGAAAATCTTCGTTGGAGCCTTGCGAAAGAAATGATGAGCTACGTGGAAATTGCCAGGAACTAAGATTATAGAAAGCTATCATGGATGGAGGAACTCTTTTGTGGTAGGACGGAAGGAAGGGTGTACGCGTAGTCGTGAGGAGTAGGGTTTGGGGGCTGGAGAAGGGGAGTGATTGTGTGCTCATGCTAAAGCACGCGCGCGCACGCGCACCCCCCCCCTCCCCCCCCCCACACACCCAACACACACACACACACACCCACACACCACACACACACAACACACACACACACACACATACACGTGCGTTCATGCATATCATTATTATACATACATACATACATACATACATACATATCATTACTTTAAGAGACAGAGACAGACAGACAACACAAATACGGCAGAATAGACAGACAGCAGGCGACATCGACATAGACAGAGACAGACTCACGCAACTCTCTCACTCTCTCTCTCTCTCTCTCTCTCTCTCTCTCTCTCTCTCTCTCTCCTCTCTGTCCCAGGGAAAGGGAACTCTCTCCGAGGGGTTCCAATTAGGGGAAGGGAGCTTTTGTCAGATGATACTATTTGTAATACATACATACATACATACACACCATACATACATACATACAGAGACTGATTCTGTGATCTGAGATGATATACAGACAGAGAGACAGATACCATACATACTGGACAATCCATATACAGAAAAGACTGAGGAGACAGAGAGACAGGATGCAGAGACAGAGACAGACATGTCACGCCGCTCTCACAAAAAAGAGAGAAAGAAACGGGACGAGACAGGCAGACGAAAGTAAAGGGAAAACCCCGCAGTTTTGGGGGCGATGGGGGGGGGGGGGGGGAGGAAAACGTTATGAGAGCGTGAAGAGAAAGGGGAAGGGGAGGTGGTTATTTGATCATCAGCTCTTTCTACTGTGATCTGAGATCTCTACGCATAGAAACTGCCTTGTTGTGCTGGTTCAATCCAGCTGACTGGGTGTATAATGATGAATGCAGAGAGAGAGATAACCATACTGCTTGCAATGTGGAGACATCTGTTAAGAAAAAAAAATCTACCTCTGT
>JADBJO010005320.1:7500-10000 GCA_016801955.1 Conus betulinus | reverse complement strand
AAATTTGTGTGTCGTCAGCAAACTGCAATTTTATGTTAGGTATTTTCTACCCAGTTTCCTTGACATTTTTGTTTTGTCTGATCATGCTTGCTAGAATTTCCACACATAACACAATTAAATGTCATTGTTTTTTATTGTTTTTGTGCGCGCGCGCGCACACACACACACACACACACACACACACACACACACACACACACACACACACACACACACACACACACACATACATACACACAAGCACGCACGCACGCACGCACGCACGCACGCACGCACGCACGCACACACACACACACACACACACACACACACACACACACACACACACACGCTACAGTGGCGAAAGGAGCTGGAGAAAGAGGAACAGAAGGGGGACGAACAGGAAGGGGAGGAGGAACGAAAGGGAAAAAGAAAAGAAAAGGAGAGGAGGGAGGGGGAGGGGCGAGGGGAGGCAGGTGGCAGTGGGAACGGAAACAAGAGCAGAAGACGGCAGAAAGCTCGCTCAGAAAGCTGATATTATATGGCGATTCTGCCCTTAAATCCTGGTTCTGTCTTTAAACTTTGAAAGTTTGAAGCCAAGCCTTGACGTAAATCCACTCCCTCAGACACGGCATGGACGTAGAATGGAAGCATCAAAATTAGCATCATCTTTGTGGACGTTCCGGTGGAAAAGATGAGTGTGCGCCGTGAGTGTCGATCTAGGCTGAGATTCCGCGGTGTCTGAGGGTTCAAATCTCAGCTATGGCCAGTGTGTGATGGCTTTTTAGGCGGGATTTTGTTCCCGATCTGCCCCACCCCCTTCCCTTCCCTCCTCTTCCTTACCTCCAACTTTTCGCACTCTTCCTCCCTCTGTCTGCCTAAATTGATATTTCTGATCGCGGTTCAAAGTCAGACATGGCTTGGAGCTGCACCCGTGTGCGACCGAAACCAATCGCGCGCTCAAAATATCATCATATTTTTTCAAATCATATCATAACCTTGAAACAATATTCAAATAAAAGATAATAAAAGCGGTCTTGTAGATACTGTAGTTTAACACGTTTTGGTGGTGGTGGTAGGAAGGGAAGGAGGTGTGGGGGGGAGGTGGGGGTCCGGGATCAGGATTTCGGACATTTTATTTCAAAGGGTTGCAAAAAACAGACAAACGAACAAACAAACAAGAAAAAAAAACAAACAAAAACAAACAAAAATGGATTTTACATCACATGCCAATGTTCACATGCCAATCAAAGTCAGGCGATTAGAGAAGTATTTTGTTCGATCTTAGATACCACCCAGTTACTTAAAATGTCTGAAAAAGCACACTGTCTCGAATACATTTGCAGAGAGAGGCGCAGTATCCTACCTTCCAAGTTCCGAGAGATGTAGACTGTTTCATTCCCTTCACTGGAATTTCGATGACAAAAATGTAACTATCCAAGTGATGATAAACTTTCAGTGATGCACAAAGAACACCTGCGAAATGAGTCGACGTGCGCGTAGTGAAGATAAAATAGCCCGCCGCAGCCCCGGCACCGGCAGTCCACAGGGAGCAGTCAATGTCAAGTCGTCTAGAGGCAACCCACCGGAGGAGACACTGCACTGCTGCCGAGTCACTTTGGTGGTGTTCAGTGGCGCCTGTTCTGATCTAACATACGCAGGACACCACCTACTAAGCCCCCTACTGACGACAATAATTGCTTAGTTGCGGAGCCGCGTGAGTGAGTGAGCTCTCCCTCCGGAGGGCGCCACCACGTCCGTCCAACGACAGCCCCCATGGACTCGCCGATACCGGTGACCCCGACGGAACCAAACCAAGACCACAGACGTGGAGAGGACATCGAAACTGAGTCACCATGAGAGCAGGGCATGAAGGGCCACAGAAATTTAGACTATTTTTTTATGCTGATCGATGAGAATGAGGATGATTAAGATGATGCTACGGATTTCATTTCGGTCTGAGACTACATGACAGGGCTGTACTCTACGCTTCCTTTTCATAATATATCCCGGCGTCACCCAGGCCCGAGAGATACAGACACCTGCAGTGTTGGTCAGGAAATTTGAGCAACACTCTCAGAAATGCATCCATTAAGTGGATGAAACTCGACTGTGTGGTCCCAGTCTTCCCAACTGAGTCCCGCAGCAAACTCTCTTGTCGGGGTTGCCATACCTTAACGGGGAGACATTGTCGAGAAGCATAGCACCCTATGTTACTTAGGGTTCAATGACGTCCTCTCCCGTTCTCTGTTTCCTCTCAAAACGAGTTTTCTCTGTTAATGCACTGGCTATGATAAGGCCGTTTATAGCCAGTCAGCCTCTCTCTCTCTCTCTCTCTCTCTCTCTCTCTCTCTCTCACACACACACACACACACACACACACACACGCACGCACGCACGCACGCACGCACGCACGCACACACACACACACACACACACACACACACACACACACACACACACACACACACACTCACCAGCGAGGAAAAATGTATTCTACATGTACCTGAGCTCGTTTCTC
>JADBJO010005319.1:162500-165779 GCA_016801955.1 Conus betulinus | reverse complement strand
AGTTGAGAGTGCTTGAGGCCACGGCCGGCAATGGCCTGCAATGCATAAAGGGAGTCCGACAAAATGAGGAAATCTTTGAGGACCAAAGCAGTCAACGAATTTTCAGGGTTGAGATGGAACTGGGTGATCAGCTAACTTCTTTTGAAACTAGGGGTTTAAAACACATGTAGGGTTTTGGAGTCAGAGAATAGATTCAAACAGTAGGTCAAGGCAACTTTTAGCTGACGATTTGAGAGGTATGGCTCTCCTGCCTCGGCATACAGGCTATAAACAGGGGTGATATAGAATGCACCCAAACAGAGTCAAAGCCCTTGATGATGGATGGATCGAGGCTTATCAGGTAGTAAGGTCCAGCCGAGCCCTAGACTACTCACCCAAAGTCCAGTTTGGAGCAGATCAGAGCCCTGTAAAGATGGAGGAGAGTTTTCTGATGAGCGCCCCAATCCGTGTGTGCCACAACTCCTAGAATATTCAGTGCTTTCTGACAAACAGTTTTTAAGTGCTGGATGTGACTTTTAAAGTTCAGGTTTTGATTGTAAAAAAAAACCGAAATTTTGCTTCTTTGGCAGCTGGAATGGTGAACTTGTCCAGACGACTTTCAGGATCAACTAACGAAAATTGTCAAAATAGATACGATGTGTTTTGGTGCTTGAAAAGGTAAACCCCTCTTATTCGGCCCGCTGTCGAATCGTCTCCACACAAAGTTGGAGTCGACGCTGTACGCTGACTCAAGAAACTCCAACTACGTACAGTGCGAAGTCATCAGCAAACAGACATGACTCGGAACCCTCGTTTACTGAATTGATAAAGTGGTTAATTTTGATACTTAATAGAGCAGAATTAAAGAATGCTCCCTTGAGGTACACCCATATTTTGCTCATGGATTTCAGACAGCGAGGTGCCAATACGGATTTGGAGCTGCCGTTCAGCCAGAAAGTTTAGAATAAATAAAGGCAGATGACCACGAAAACCAAGTCTATCATGATCCATAAGAATACTAGATTGGAAAGTCGTATCATACGCTTTTTCCAGATCAGATAAGATAGCTACCACATGTTGTTCATTAATGAAGGCGTTGTGGATGGTGGTTTCCAGACGGACTAAAAAAAGGTCGACGGTCGAGTGGTACTTCCGTAACCTGCACTGTTCATTGGCCAAAAGGCCATCGGTTTCCAGCTTCCACACAGCAAGGGAGCTGACCATCTTTTCCATCAGCTTGCAGAGGCAGCCAGTCAGAGTTACTGGATGATAGTTTGAAGGGCTGGCAAGGTCTAGTCCTGGCTGAGGAATGGGAATGACCAGAGCTTTCCGACAGTAAGGCTGACGATTTACGTTCTGTATAAGGTTACATATTGCAGGTTTGCAGAGCCGATTTCAGTTCATCAACTGAAAAAGGTTGTTTCCTCTATCAAATCTGTGAACTAGGACAGGATCACTGGATTTGTTTCAGCTGTCAATTCTTTGAATTCTGCAGACGAGGATATAATTACGTGATTTGTTTCATCTGTCAATTCTGTGAACAAGGACAGAATCACAGAGTTTGTTTCAGTTAACAATTTAGTGAGCTGGTACAGAATCACAGAGTTTGTTTCAGCTAACAATTTAGTGAGCTGGTACAGAATCACAAAGTTTGTTTCAGTTAACAATTTAGTGAGCTGGTACAGAATCACGAAGTTTGTTTCAGCTAACAATTTAGTGAGCTGGTACAGAATCAGAGCTTGCTTCAGCTAACAATTTAGTGAGCTAGTACAGAATCACAGAGTTTGTTTCAGCTAACTATTCACTGCACTAGGACAGACTCATGGACTATTTCTGCTGTCAAGTTTGTAAACTAGGACAGAACCACAGCGTATATTTGAGCTTTTGTTTCTATGAACTAGAACAGAATCATTGGGTTTATTTCAGATAGGGGTTAAGTAAACAAGGGCAATATCACCGGGCTTGTTTCAGCTGTCACTTCGTGAACTAGAACAGAATCATTGGGTTTATTTCAGATAGGGGTTAAGTAAACAAGGACAATATCACAAGACTTGTTTCAGCTGTCACTTCGTGAACTAGGACAGAATCATTGGGTTTATTTCAGACAGGAGTCAAGTAAACCAGGACAATATCACTGGGCTTGTTTCAGCTGTCACTTCGTGAACTAGGACAGAATCACATGGTTTGTTTTTCAGCCAATCGATTCGATGATTCACTGGGTGTGTTTCGTCTGTGCATTCTGTGAACTAGGACACAATCACCGGGTGTGTGTCATCTGTCCGTTCTGTGAACTAGGACACAATCACTGGGTGTGTGTCATCTGTCCGTTCTGTGAACTAGGACACAATCACTGGGTGTGTGTCATCTGTCTATTCTGTGAACCAGGACACAATCACTGGGTGTGTCATCTGTCCGTTCTGTGAACCAGGACACAATCACTGGGTGTGTCATCAGTCCATTCTGTGAACCAGGACACAATCACTGGGTGTGTCATCTGTCCGTTCTGTGAACCAGGATACAATCACTGGGTGTGTCATCTGTCTATTCTGTGAACCAGGACACAATCACTGGGTGTGTGTCATCTGTCCGTTCTGTGAACCAGGACACAATCACTGGGTGTGTCATCTGTCCATTCTGTGTATCAGGACACAATCACTGGGTGTGTCATCTGTCTATTCTGTGAACCAGGACACAATCACTGGGTGTGTCATCTGTCTATTCTGTGAACCAGGACACAATCACTGGGTGTGTGTCATCTGTCCTTTCTGTGAACTAGGACACAATCACTGGGTGTGTCATCTGTCCTTTCTGTGAACTAGGACACAATCACTGGGTGTGTCATCTGTCCGTCCTGTGAACTAGGACACAATTACTGGGTGTGTGTCATCTATCCATTCTCAGAACTAGGACACAATCATTCGGACAATCCGGTAGACCTAATGCCTGGTACTGTGTCTGGGCTTTCCTCAGCAAAATTATAATTGGTTTTACTCGTTCATTTTTAATGGTGTGTCTTGCGTGGGTTTAGGTTTCTTACTGAATGGAATGGCTCCAACAATCAACAAAAGAATAGCTGGCTGAGCCTGTAGTTTTGAGACTGTTCTGTATACAGAACATACAGCTAGATGCTCCTTTTGTCTCTATGTCAGTTTGATTTCTGTCTTTTGTGTACCTCCTACTCGCCCTAGCTCTTCATACACATTTAACCGTGTAACAAAGAGAAAAGAAGAGGACGACATACATACAGCAATGCCAATAGGCACACAGGCAGGCAGACAAACGAAAAAAAAAAATCACAGA
>JADBJO010005319.1:125000-157500 GCA_016801955.1 Conus betulinus | reverse complement strand
CCTCAGAGCAGCTGGTGTCTTCCCTTCTGATGGCTAACCGGTGCTCTTCGTGTTTGACCTCGCTCCCCTGCGCCCAGTTGCAGGTGTGGGACCCACTGACTTTGATCATGCGTTTCTGCGTTCAGTCTCAGAGAAGCGTTGTCATGTGGACTGCCATCACCGCATCCGCAATTGAGGTCAGATTGATAATCATCACTACAAGGAGTGTCTTTTTTTATGTGTTGGTCTTCCCCAGCTTGGACAGCAACACACCTGACCAGTGATGGGAATTCCGACAGGATTGAATTCATATCCAGAAGGACTCGCCTGTTACTTTTCTTTAAAAAATGTTAGAAATTCCTTTTGTAGTTATTGTTTTTTGTGCCATGAATAGTGTACTAAATTCTTTTTCTAGCCTAACAGGGAGCGTGAGTGTGAACACATGTGGACAGCAACAAATTAGTTTATATATTGATGTTGTTCATGTGCTACAGTGTCATTTCCATCTTTTGATTGTTTATTAACTGTACACTCCTCGCTAAATTCCTGTTCGCGCTGTTATGTCGTAGGGTGGTGTGAGTGAGTGAAAGAAAGATTTGATAGAACACACACACACACACACACACACACACACACACACACACACACACACACAATCTATACGCCTTCTTACATCCATGAAACAGATTTGACAGATCCATTTCAAATACCCCTCATTCCATTCTGTGACGTTGTTGTTGTTGTTGTTGTTATCATAACTATCATTATTATTACTATCATTATTATAGTTGTTGTTGTTGCTGTTGTTGTTCCCTCGCATGTAAGCACATGTAAGCATGTACATGCTCGTATGTTTTAACTTTGTCTCTTTTGTTGACTTTGTTGTATGCCAATAAATTTTTCCCTTTGCTAAGTCGACACGTCATGACAGACACTGTCACACATGTCATGATAGACACCGTCAGACAGGTCATGATAGACACCGTCAGACAGGTCATGATAGACACCATCAGACAGGTCATGATAGACACCATCAGACAGGTCATGATAGACACCTTTAGACATGCCATGATAGACACTGTCAGACATGCCATGATAGACACCGTCAAATATTAGAATGTTATAGCTAAGGGACAGACGGTATTTACATGGACAAATTATGAACCTGTAAAGGAATAAGGAAACTGGAGGGAAACGACATTTCATCATCTGCAACCCTTATTGCTGAGGATTAAAAAAATGTTTATTAGTATCTAAGAAACACGAAACTGGTATTTACTTTCAACAGGGAGCCCTTTTACCAGCCAATCCAAAACCATACGCTGAGGTCGTGCGGGGATAGAAAAACCTATTTAATGGTTCTGAAAGAGATTTCCGAAGAGTGGCTGTATCATGCACAAGTACGTGTGACTGTAAAGTTTAGGAACACGTGTACGGATTTAAACGGTCACTTTCAAATGTTGAACATCATCATCACCTATCGGAAGCGGCTTTCTTCAGTGTACAGGAACTGGGTCCTGAATACCCGCCAGTTGTGTACAGGAACTGGGTCGTGAATACCCGCCAGTTGTGTACAGGAACTGGGTCGTGAATACCCGCCAGTTGTGTACAGGAACTGGGTCGTGAATACCCGCCAGTTGTGTACAGGAACTGGGTCGTGAATACCCGCCAGTTGTGTACAGTTGGGTCCTGAATACCCGCCAGTTGTGTTTTCTGTTACCCATGAACACTGTGTACAGAAATATAGAGTGACGGTCAGTCTATCTCTGGTGGAGACTGGAATGTGTTTCTAGACAGTGAGAAGGACTGTTACTGACGCAATTAGACACATTATAGGGAACGCATGAGAGACAGACTGCTCCAATTGATGGACAGATGATAGTTGTTAGACTATATGGTGACGGCTTCATCCATATTTCATGAGATACACGAGGGGAAGGGGAACTTCATTTCAAGAAAACGGCCTTCATTTATTAATTCCTGATTTCAGTCTGCGAAGGGATAGAATAGGAACATCACAGTGCAACTATTTCTCGTGCTTATGATCTGTGGAATGAAAGACGTAAGGTATGTAAAGGAGCTGAAAAAATGCAGCTGACAATTTCAAAACACAGTTCTCATTATTAACTAACAAAGATGAGACCCACGTCATTATGAATTCAGTGTTGGAGCTAGATATTAACGATCGTATACTTTTTTTTAGAAAACTCTTTTGATTCAGGTCAGAGGGAAAACGATCGTGGTAGTTACTCAAGAAACGCGTATGGAAGAGATGAAGCTATCAAATAAGCTTAAACATATGGAATGGCAATCTAACGGAAACAAATCTGCAGGAGTACAAAGATTTTAAAGTAAAATTAAAACATGTGTAATATAACAATCTGCGTGGAACGGTATTCAATCTCAAGTTAGCTGGAACACTGAAACGGAAAAAAAAACCCACACAGGATGTCTTCTCATCTTGAATATAGCTTTTTTCAGTGAAGCAATGCCACCTATTCGGTCTCAGAATGGTGGGATCATTACGAAGAACTCTAACGTTGAAAACAGTCAAAGCCTTTCACTACAGATTGTGTTCCTTTTCTGACAACACAATACAAGATGTCAGCGTAAAAAGTTGATCCCCGATCGCGTCCAAACATTTAGCTGAATACAAATGGCAGAAATGGCAGGGCAAGCAGGACGAAAGAGGCAGCCCTAACTGCACCTAACAATGACACAGACAAGACTCCTAGAACGGGTTAATTTTCGTTGAATTAGTAATGCAAAGTATTTCTGGTGTCCACTTTGTCAGATCGGCTGCTTTCGGTTTTAGAATCGAATAAGTATCTGCCTCATCAAAACCGAAAACAAGCAACAACAACAACAAACAAACAACAACAACAACAAAACTACCTGGACAATTATACATAATAAAGAAGGTCCTTCTCACTATGGACATCGTTTATGAAATTACATCATCAAATATAGTCAACAGAGTGGGTTTATGTAATCATTTCTTCATATATAACCAATAGAGTAGGTTTTGAAATTATGTCTTCATATATAGCCAATAGAGTAGGTTTATGAAAATTATGTCTTCATATATAGTCAATAGAGTCAATAGAGTAGGTTTATGAAATAGACTTTCCCACCTGTCGGGATCTCGCTTTTACATGTAGACGTAGTGATGATTGTGGATGTATGTCTTCGGGATCTCGCTTTTACATGTAATGAACTGTTACATGCAATGACCTTTTACATGTAATGACCAGTGATGATTGTGGATGTAGACTTCGGGATCTCGCTTTTACATGTAATGAACTGTTACTCAATGCTTTTACATGTAATGACGTAGTGATGATTGTGGATGTATGTGTCGGGATCTCGCTTTTACATGTAATGAACTGTTACATGCAATGACCTTTTACATGTAATGACGTAGTGATGATTGTGGATGTATGTGTCGGGATCTCGCTTTTACATGTAATGACATAGTTATAACTGTGGATGTGTGTGTGTGTGTGTGTGTGTGTGTGTGTGTGTGTGTGTGTGTGTGTGTGTGTGTGTGTCGGGATCTCGCTTTTACATGTTATGACCCTTTACATGTAATGACCTTCTACATGTAATGACGTAGTGATGACTGTGGATGTGTGTGTGAAGCTCAGCGACGGAAGGTCAGATCGTCTGCTGGTTAATTGAATGTTGTCTTCTCCTTCTTGTCCTCATGCTGGCCTGTGACGACAACAACCTGCATTGTTTGTTATTTCTGAAAGGCTATTGTTAAGCAACCCTTGGACTGATGAAAGGCTATTGTTAACCAACCCTTGGACTGATGAAATTTCTCTTGACCCCAAAATAAGAAAGCAACGACAACAACAGAACACACCATGTAAAGCAAAGTAAGCTTTCGCAGGGATGAGTTGAGACTGTGCGACCCCCAATTTTGAAAAGAATTTTCATTGTGAACATTGAGAGAAAAGAACTTCATGTACAGTATAAAAAAAAAAAACAAACAAACAAACAAAAAAAACCCTCAGATTTTGACTTTTTAGCTCCTTCTGAGTTGCCCTCCCATTCTCTGTGTGTTTTGTTTTATTTTGTTACGCATTTGATTATGAAAGTCTCCATTTTGGGGGTAGCCGTTGGGGCGACAAGTTGAGCGCCTCCAACGAATACTTTCACAGGTCAGCAGTCTAGGCAGAACTGGGCACTACTTTCAGTGCCTGCTGTCTGGCATTGCTGACTGAGGGGGGAGGCCGTGTCAGATCTAGCACAGACTGGTTCAAAGAGCAATTGAAAAACAGTTCAACGGTGAATCTGTAGAACACTACATCCCCGTCTCTATCTTCCCCTCCGTTTCCGCTCCTTCCCCCGTATGAGACAATAAACCAGTCCAGCATGCTTATAGCACGTATTAAAACAAAAGTAACAATGACAACAAGCAAGTTGGCCTAGGCAACAATCTGCAGAAAACTCCACAAAAGTTGTTCGAACTCACATTCCCAGCAACACTGGGCGTGATTGATGTTTGACGACACGCTCTGTCAGGTGAGGTGTGTGAAATCAGCCAACACTGTGCAATACAACACAGTCCAACACTGTGCAGTACAACACAGTCCAACACACTGTGCAATTCATTCCACTACAACACAGTCCAACAACACTGTGCAATTCATTCCACTACAACACAGTCCAGCACTGTGCAATTCATTCCACTACTACAACACAGCCCAACACTGTGCAATTCATTCCACTACAACACAGTCCAGCACTGTGCAATTCATTCCACTACAACACAGTCCAACACTGCAATTCATTCCACTACAACACAGTCCAGCACTAAAAGTCACTTGGCTCACCTGTTCCGATCTGTGTGGAGGCGACGGGTGGACAGGTGGAGGCAGGTGTCAGGGACGAGGAGAGAGCAGGAGACTCGTCAGCAGACAGGTGAGGAGCTGAACTGAGGGAAGGCTGTCGCAGCGCTCAGGGTCAGGTGGCGTCTGTGACACACCTTCGCCAGCCCCATCTCTTATATACACAGCGAGAGGGGGAGGGGGGGGGGGGGGCGCGCGCGTGCGCACACAGAGACACAGAGAGAGAGAGAGAGAGAGAGAGATGTTCATGTGCGAATTAAAATGTATATCCTCTAAGCGGCTTTGGCCTTTGTGAATAAAACAGTTGAGTCACCCTCTCTCTCTCTCTCTCTCTCTCTCTCTCTCTCTCTCTCTCTCTGTCTCTCTTATGCTACTGTTAACAACAACAACAATGAGGCACATTTCTATACTGCCCGTCCCAATAACGTATACTACAGGGTGCTTTGAAAGAAACAACCTATTGATATCTAAAATATATAAGCTACACGCACACACACACACGCGCGCGCGCGCGTGCGCGCGGTTGCGCAGGGAGGTTGAGAAGGTAGAAAGAATACAACAATTTCTTTCGCCTACGAGCAAACGTGTACAAGCGACAGACAGAAGTGTATGATATTTTTTACAGGTGATATTCTGCATTTGGCGTTTAAACCGAACATTTCTTGAATTGGCGACTTGAAACTCACTAAGAAGGTGTACGACGGAGTTGGAAAGGCAGTGAATTCCATAGTGTCACCGCAATGAATTGAGAATATTTTCAATAGTGCTGCCTTTAGTGATAGGAGGGAACTCGTACGATTGATCCCTTTCTATTCTGGAAACTGTTTGATGCCCAAATTGAACCATCTTAACTTATGCAGCAGAAATCTGGGGGCTGGAAGATGTAACAGAAATAGAAAAAGTTCATACTTTTGCTATCAAGCGATTTTTGGGGACTTCCATTGCACTCTTCCAACAAAATGGTTTATGGAAAAAACAGGGAGATATCCGCTATCTGCCAGAACAGCAATAAAATGCGTTAAGTACTGGATCCGATTGGTTAGACTGCCGATGAATAGAATATGTAGACAAGCTTACGAGATGATGCTAATGCGGCTAGAAACAGATAATTGTAACTGAGCTTCGAGAGTAAAGAATATTTTTAATAGAAAATGGCTTTGGAATAGTGTGGCTATGCCAAGATGTCGGAATTGAAGAGGGGTTTTATATCAGAATTCAAGGACAGGCTTATATCATGCTACAAGCAAAAATGGCACTCAGAGATTGAAACTAGCGATAAATACTCATGGTATTATTCATTTAAATCTGTGTTTGAACCAGAGAAGTATTTAACTTTATTACAAACAAAAGAATGAGAGAAGCACTGACAAGGTTTAGATTAAGAGTACACGGCTTAGGTATTGCAAAAACACTGGTGTATGGATAGAGAAGTGACAAACTGTGTATTGTGTGGTCAGAATGTTGAAGATGAAGATGAAGTACACTTTATTTTCCAGTGTCAACTGTTCTCAGACATTCGTCGAAAATATTCTTTCTTTAATATGATTCATATCCAGCCATCAGTAAATGGTATAAGGGATCTTTTAACAAATGATAATTCAACCATTGTTGCCTTTGCTAAATATATAGTGGGAAGCTATGAATATAAGAAATAAGAAACTAGAACCTAATCCGAAAGTTATAGGTCAAGTGTGCGTGCGTTTGAGAGGGTTGGTGGGCGTGGGGGAGGGGGGGGAGGGCGGGTGGGAGTGGGAGGGTGTGTGTTGGGAGATGGAGAGGAGGGTGGGGGAGGGGGCGGCGCGAGGAATGAGAGAATAGTTATATTATGAAAGGGGGGGGGGGGGGGGGGGAGGGATGGGAAGGGGGGAGGGGGGTGGGGGGTACAAGCTACGAGAGCGGTGTTGGTGCGACGTAGGCGCACGATTGAGCGTATGCTCTTTTTGATTCTCATATATGCGCGGCGTGATGTCAGTTAGGACTGAGGGGAGGATAAGAGAGTGAGGGTCAAAGGAAGGAGATTGGTGGGTCAGGATAGGAAAAGGCAAGAGCGGAGGGGGGGGGGGGGGGGGGGGAGGAGGGGACGGGGTGGGGGGTGGAGGGGGGGGGTGCGGGGTGCGTTAGGGAAGGGAAGATAGTAGTATACTCTACGTGTGTGTTTTAATTGTATGTCACTTCTTATGAGCGTGTATAAGATGCCCGGCAACATTAATATGCAAAAGTTTGTAATATTTGCTTTGACTGTATTGTTTTATACCATGATTATTATTTGTTATGATTTGTGAACGATGCGATTTCTGAAACTATGTGTGGAACCCCCTTGCCTTTATGGCTAACTTCGCTGAAGGCAATACAACATCAAAGCATCAAAAAGCGTCTCTCTCTCTCTCTCTCTCTCTCTCTCTCTCTCTCTCTCTCTCTCTCTCTCACACACACACACACACACACACACACACACACACACACACACACACACACGCGCGCGCGCGCGTGCGCGCGCGCGCACACACACACACACACAGTATCTCTCAAAAACTTGATGAATGGACTGGTCGTGACCATATTGCTCTACGTACCTAAAATCCAAATTCATGTCGCCTCCAATCGTCATGTTCATGTTGACTCCAATCGCCATGTTCATGTTGACTCCAATCGTCATCTTCATGTCGACTCCAATCGTCATGTTCATGTTGACTCCAATCGTCATCTTCATGTCGACTCCAGTCGTCATGTTCATGTCGACTCCAATCGTCATGTTCATGTCGACTCCAATCGTCATGTTCGTGTCGACTCCAATCGTCATGTTCATGTTGACTCCAATCGTCATGTTCATGTCGACTCCAATCGTCATGTTCGTGTCGACTCCAATCATCATGTTCATGTCGACTCCAATAGTCATGTTCATATTGAAAAGGAATGTTCACAAAAAAAAAGGTAGCTTGATTAGTGCCAATATCCATGCAATGTAACTTGGGTATAAGTTCTAGATATCCCACTAAACTCATTGTGCGCTTGCCTGCTATATACCTATTTGAAAAAAATCTGATTTTGATCGTTTTGCAACAATGCCTGCGATGCAATACAATCTGTCAGAGCACATGTCGCGCTCCGTCAGTGGGGAATACAGTATCTGTCAGGGCACACGTCACTCTGTCAGTGGTCCTGGAGGTATACAGTATCTGTCAGGGCACACGTCACTCTGTCAGTGGACCTGGAGGTATACAGTATGAAAGGGCACACGTCGCTCTGTCAGTGGTACCTGGAGGTATACAGTATCTGTCGGGGCACATGTCGCGCTCTGTCAGTGGTCCTGGAGGTATACAGTATCTGTCAGGGCACATGTCGCTCTGTCAGTGGTACCTGGAGGGTATACAGTATCTGTCGGGGCACATGTCGCGCTCTGTCAGTGGTCCTGGAGGTATACAGTATCTGTCAGGGCACATGTCGCTCTGTCAGTGGTCCTGGAGGTATACAGTATCTGTCAGGGCACATGTCACTCTGTCAGTGGTCCTGGAGGTATACAGTATCTGTCAGGGCACATGTCGCTCTGTCAGTGGTCCTGGAGGTATACAGTATCTGTCAGGGCACACGTCGCTCTGTCAGTGGTCCTGGAGGAATACAGTATCTGTCAGGGCACATGTCTGTCAGGGCACTCTGTCAGTGGTCCTGGAGGTATACAGTATCTGTCAGGGCACATGTCGCTCTGTCAGTGGACCTGGAGGTATACAGTATCTGTCAGGGCACATGTCGCTCTGTCAGTGGACCTGGAGGTATACAGTATCTGTCAGGGCACATGTCGCGCTCTGTCAGTGGTCTGGAGGTATACAGTATCTGTCAGGGCACATGTCGCTCTGTCAGTGGTCCTGGAGGTATACAGTATCTGTCAGGGCACATGTCGCGCTCTGTCAGTGGTCCTGGAGGTATACAGTATCTGTCAGGGCACATGTCGCTCTGTCAGTGGTCCTGGAGGTATACAGTATCTGTCAGGGCACATGTCGCTCTGTCAGTGGTCCTGGAGGTATACAGTATCTGTCAGGGCACATGTCGCTCTGTCAGTGGTCCTGGAGGTATACAGTATCTCTGTCAGGGCACATGTCGCACTCTGTCAGTGGTCCTGGAGGTATACAGTATCTGTCAGGGCACATGTCGCTCTGTCAGTGGTCCTGGAGGTATACAGTATCTGTCAGGGCACATGTCGCACTCTGTCAGTGGTCCTGGAGGTATACAGTATCTGTCAGGGCACACACTGTCGCTCTGGAGGTATACAGTATCTGTCAGGTGGACCTGGAGGTATACAGTATCTGTCTGTCAGGGCACATGTCGCTCTGTCAGTGGACCTGGAGGTATACAGTATCTGTCAGGGCAGTATCTGTCGCTCTGTCAGTGGACCTGGAGGTATACAGTATCTGTCAGGGCACATGTCGCTCTGTCAGTGGTCCTGGAGGTATACAGTATCTGTCAGGGCACATGTCGCTCTGTCAGTGGTCCTGGAGGTATACAGTATCTGTCAGGGCACATGTCGCTCTGTCAGTGGTCCTGGAGGTATACAGTATCTGTCAGGGCACATGTCGCTCTGTCAGTGGTCCTGGAGGTATACAGTATCTGTCAGGGCACATGTCGCTCTGTCAGTGGTCCTGGAGGTATACAGTATCTGTCAGGGCACATGTCGCTCTGTCAGTGGTCCTGGAGGTATACAGTATCTGTCAGGGCACATGTCGCTCTGTCAGTGGACCTGGAGGTATACAGTATGATGAGGGCACATGTCGCTCTGTCAGTGGTCGGCAGCCCCTCACAGCCCTTCAGATGATGGGAGGTGGCATTGACACACAGGCCCTGGCAGCCCCTCACAGCCCTTCAGATGATGGGATGTGGCATTGACACACAGGCCCTGGCAGCCCCTCACAGCCCTTCAGATGATGGGAGGTGGCATTGACACACAGGCCCTGGCAGCCCCTCACAGCCCTTCAGATGATGGGATGTGGCATTGACACACAGACCCTGGCAGCCCCTCACAGCCCTTCAGATGATGGGATGTGGCATTGACACACAGGCCCTGGCAGCCCCTCACAGCCCTTCAGATGATGGGGATGTGGCATTGACACACAGGCCCTGGCAGCCCCTCACAGCCCTTCAGATGATGGGATGTGGCATTGACACACAGGCCCTGGCAGCCCCTCACAGCCCTTCAGATGATGGGATGTGGCATTGACACACAGGCCCTGGCAGCCCCTCACAACCCTTCAGATGATGGGATGTGGCATTGACACACAGGCCCTGGCAGCCCCTCACAGCCCTTCAGATGATGGGATGTGGCATTGACACACAGGCCCTGGCAGCCCTTCAGATGAAGGGATGTGGCACTGACACACATGCCCTGGCAGCCCCTCACAGCCCTTCAGATGATGGGAGATATCCGCTGTTAAGAGAATTGAGTCTTTTCAAATTTGATATGAGAACTGTCCGCATGGAACGAATACAGTATTTTGATAAATCAGAATTGAGGGGTCTTTGAACCCCAAATAATCTATCTGTAAAGGACAAATTGGACGTCTGTATAACTGACAGAAAAAAAAAGAGAAAAAATATGTATAATAAGTTAATAGATGAAAGTCAGTGTGACTTGGATATTATTTTTCTGCTAAGTACCGTAAAACAAAAGAAAAAAAAGAGACTTCTTGTTGAATGATATATTGGCAAAAAAAGAAGGAAGAAAAAAAAAAAAAATTCCCTCACGCCGAAAGAAGTGAGACGTAGATAGAAAGGGGAAAAAAAGGGGGAGAAGTTTCATAGAGTGGTCTGGCTTGTTTTACTGAGGAATCAGATGTGTTGTTGCGTGCGGAGCGTATGGCTGTCTGCATGTGAGTGTGCACATGAAGACCGTCGTGTGACAGTATCTTTCAAGTGGTCAATGCCATACATCCACTTTAAAGTCACTCGCTTGCTCCACATGTGTAGTATCACCTTAGTATAACCAACATAGCTTTCTACCTATTTTCCAGAAGTCGGTCTGTTGCAGTAACGGGTTAGCCTACTATACCTGCTTTTTTTCCCCCCGTAACCCGTATACAATGCATTAAAACTAAGAAACATCATCTCCTTCCCTCCCTTCCCCGCACCTGTCGCAATGACTCAAGTTAAATCCTTAAGCTGTATGAATATGTCCCACGTTCACATTTCACTCACCTAGTCAGCAAAGAGGAAACAACCAACGTTTGCTCTCTCTCTCTCTCTCTCTCTCTCTCTCTCTCTCTCTCTCTCTCTCTCTCTCTCACACACACACACACACACACACACACACACACACACACACACACACACGCATTAGCCCACCTAACCATGTTTCCATCCTTTTTCTTTTTTTTTCAGGGTATGTGTGTGTGTGTGGTGAATGCACACATGTGTGTGGATGTGTGGGCACGGGCCCATGTGTGTAAGCGTTGGTGTGTGAGTGTGTGAGTAAGAGAGTGAGTGAGTGAGTGAGTGAGTGTGTGTGTGTGTGTGTGTGTGTGGGGGGGGGGGGGGTGTTAGCGGGAGGAATTGTTGTTCTTATTGGTGTGTGTGTGTGTGTGTGTGTGTGTGTGTGTGTGTGTGTGTGTGTGTGTGTGTGTGTGTTTGTGTGTGTGTGTGTGCGCGCGCGCGCGCGCGAGCACGTATATATCGTATTTGATGGTCTCGTTCTTGTTCTTGATCCTAAGTCATCTTCTGAACAATCACACACGCACACACGCACACACACACACACACACACACACACACACACACACACACACACACACACACACACACGCGTACGGAAACATGGTTAGGTGGGCTAATGCGTAGGTCAGACATCTGCAAAGTCGTAGCCACGGGACCCTCTTCTTCAATTCTCTCATCTTAGTTGTTAGTTCATTTATCCATCAGCTTCAAATCATGCGTATGGTCCCAAAACTTAGCAGATGTGGTGTAGCGTATATACGCCTCCTTGATAAACTGAAACTGAAACTCTGCGTGCGTGCGTGCGTGCGTGCGTGCGTGCGTGCGCGCGTGTGTGTGTGTGTGTGTGATGCACAAGTAAATGATATGATGTTGAAACAACCTGGACACCCTGACTGGGATCTGGAAGTGACGACTGATTGCCACAATAGCCAGAATTCCCCTGACCCCCTTGCAGAACCCCAGCAAGAGGATCCGGAAGTGACGACTGATTGCCACAATAGCCAGAATTCCCCTGACCCCCTTGCAGAACCCCAGCAAGAGGAACTGCTGCTCAGTCAGGCATAGGATTCGATGATTTTTTATGAAGCACAGCAATTCCTGGAACAAAAATTTACACAACACTGACATCGGTGTAGTTTTTGCTGTCATTGCCAGAGAGATCACACGTACCACATGTCTGTTTGAAATGACATGATAATTTTGTGTGCCCCAGTCTTTTGAAATGAATCCAGCGAAATATTTGTGAGACGAACGTTTAATTTCAAAGACGAAAATCCCCAGTTACATATTCGTCAGAGGACTTGGGACTGTATATGTGATTGTTACATTCCTTGTCACTTCCATCTTTAATTTCAGTCTTTGGGACACTTTAGTATGTGTCATCTCTCTTCCAATAACAGCAAAAGTAAAATTAGCAGAGACAGAAAAATTTGGGACGCAAGGATGGCAACACACACACACACACACACACACACACACACACACACACATCTCTTGTGATCGTCGACGGAGACGGGCGTGTTTTGCTCGAGCTCCTGTCCAAAGCTACAGTGAACAGTCTTCAGTCAGCTGCAATGGGATGCTGTACGGAAATCTTTCGTGCAAGCATCGGAAATTTTGCCTTTGTTTTGTGGGCGATTTTGTCAAAGAAAGCAAAAAGAGCTAGAATGCGATGGCGTGGTTTAAAAAACAAAACGTATTCGGCTGCAATTGCAATCGGCACTCACTCTGCTCGCTCTAATGATGATCGGTGGGGTGGAGCCAAACCCAGGGCTTAGCGACAAGCAGCAAAATACACGTCAGACAAGATTGGCCAGCAGTGCCAACGCATGGACATCCCCCTCAAGGAAAGCTGGCGTCGCCGAGGAAGTCGCCGGCAGCGAGCAAGGTACGACTGCCGATATTATGAAAATGCTCAGAGATATGACAGAAAAAATCAACTCTATGGATAATAAAATGGATGCTTTGAACAGCAAAGTCAATGACCAAATTGAATCAGTTGTGAGAGAAAACAAGGAAATGAAAGAAAAGATCACGAAGATGGAAGAGAAAATTGATGATCCCGAGGGGAGGAGCAGAAGAAATAACTTGTTGTTTCATGGCATCGCGCCTCCGGCCGGACGCACCGAAACTTGGAATGACTGTGAGAGGGCAGTCAAGGAAATCATCCGAGACAAAATGGGAATCGATGAGGAAGTAGAGATTGAACGGGCACATCGTTTGAAAGGTGGCAAATCTCCACACCCTATCATTGTCCTCTTCAATCGATTCAAACAAAAAGAAACGGTTTTATCTGCACGAGGCAAACTCAAAGACTGTCCCGGTGTATTTGTGTCTGAAGACTTTACCCCCCAGGGTGCGAGAACGACGCCGTCAGCTTCTACCGTTCCTCAAAAAGGCCAAGCAAGATGGAAAAAGAGCGCAACTGAGATTTGACACCCTGGTTGTGGAGGGAAAGACTTACGTGTTTGACACTGACACTCGGCAGCTGAAAGAAAGGCAGGGGCAGAAATGGGGGCCGGCCGACAGCGCGTGCCATGGCTAAGGAGAGAAACTTCCCTTGACTTTGAAATGTGTTCCTCCACTATCAACAAACATTTGAAAGAAAGCGCTAACAGTGTTGATGGTGAACATAATCAAACTAAGCAAATATAATTTTTACTAACGTAAGCTTAACTTCTGTGAATTCTGAGACCAAACAGAGACAAGGTGAATCATCAAACAAACTCTCTTAAAAGATCCTGGTGTAAACTCTGATGAAAATGTATCACCGTGCGGTTGCAAAATTGGTAGCAATTCCAGGCATTCATGTGAAAGTGAAAACAAATTCCAGGTATGTTTTTGAGAATACTAGAACCAAAACCATAAATAATGGAAATCATTCTGTCGGCCAGTTGCATGTTGACAATATTGTACAAACAAACAATAATATAAGAGAGAATAATCAAACTACGTGTGTTAAAGATGCAAAACCACAGGTCAAATTTATGGCTTGGAATGTTCAAGGACTAAAAAGTAAACTTAAAGATAAATCATTTATATCTTTTTGTCAACAATTCAAAGTTTTTCTCATTATCTGAAATCTGGTCGTGTAAAAAAGATGAAATTGAAAATGACTTTCCTTCTTATAAAGTTTATTTTTCACCCCGCTCTAAACGTTTTTTAAAGGCGGTGTTGTCGTTTGTGTGGACAAACAAATTGATTTTGGTGTTGAACGTCTACTTGAACAGGTTGAAGACAAAATCTTTCTGAAATTTGATAAAGCCGTATTCAACTGCTCTTATGACTTCATAGCAGGTTTTGTTTACATTGCGCCGGAATATTCTGTGATGTATAGCGAAGATAATATAAATGGGATCGAATTGTTAGAAGGCAACTTGGCTGATATTGAATGTATATTTCCTAACTTATCTTTGGTCATATGTGGAGATTTCAATGCTCGCACTGGTGGTCTTTATGACATTGAGGTTTCTAATGATAGACATGTACCCCAACTACAAGAAATTGATGAATTTTTCAATGTAGTAACATACCCGGAAGAAAGGAGATCCAAAGACCCAAATTCGAATAAATTTGGACACAAATTTGTAGAAATGTTAAAAGAACATGACCTTTATATTGTAAATGGACGGAAAGAAGGCGATAAGGAAGGGGAAATAACCTGTGTGGCAAACAGGGGTATGAGCACAGTAGACTATTTTATTTTGCTCAGTTTCTTTATTTCATCACATTACTGATATGTTTGTCGTAAATAGAAGTGAGTCAGATCATTTCCCTTTGGTTTCCGTATTGGACTTTTCTGAAAATAACAATGTGATCGAGGAAGAGGATGTTTTACTTGAAGACAGGGTACGGTTTATTTATAATGAACAATTCCACAGTCAGTACATTCAAACTGTCACGGAAAAGGAGTCGGAATGGACAAATTTCGTGTCTGCGTTAGATGCAGGGGTGAACGCGGTCTGTGTATCTACGCGCGCGCTTTTCTGTTCAAAAAACAACTTTTTCTCAAATCATATAGACATAATTTCCAAAACCAGTCCACACTCATCTAAGGTGAACGTTGTTCATAAATAGATGTAAGTTTAGTAAAACAGAACATTTGGCAGTCGGGAAAAAAGAAACAAAAGCTAAAGACAGAAACCAAGGAAAAGACAAAACCTCAAAAACCCAATTTAATATAAAACAAACAAACCAAAAACAAAAAAAAAAAAAAAAAAAAAAAAAACACCCCCACCGCAAAAAAAACAACAAAAAACAAAAAAAAAAACCACACAAGAATGAACGACATCTCCTACTGACTTTTCTGGATATGAGTAATTTTGCCCGATTTAAGCTTCTTAAGCTTATTCAGTTGCTTGAGAAGTATGCCGTCGTTTTCATCCATTTAAAATAAACACACACACACACACACACACACACACACACACACACAAACACGGTTATGTCCCCCCCCCCTCCCCCGTCGTACCCGCTCCACCCCACACCCCCAGACCCTCTCCAGTCTCTCTTACCTTCTGTCATTTAATCCGATGTTAGCCCAGATACAATAACTTTGGACAACAACTACGAAAGCAGACCCCTCTCCCTCACCATTTTCACAGCACGTGCAGATGACTCAAATCAAACCTTCAAAATGGAGCGACTGATGGCGGAGAACGAAGCAAACTTTAGAAAGAGTGGGGGGGTTTGCCGCCAAGAACATTCACAAACAAAGCACAGGACAAGACACGATGCATTTTGACCTCTTGGATCTTCTTCAAGCAACAAAAAAAGTCACATTTGACATTTAGGACAGTACAAACAAAGAACGAAGAGAGACTTATCTGATGCCCATGTGGTGTGCTGTGAAGAATGGTCGCCAAAAGGAAATGGCAGAGGGGATTATGGGAGAGGAAAAGGAGGGGGTGGGTGGGGAGGAGGGGTAGTGTGTGTGTGTGTGTGTGTGTGTGTGTGTGTGTGTGTGTGTGTGTGTTTGTGGGGGGGGGTGGGGTGGGGCGGTGGGGTGGGGGTGGGGCAAGAGAAGGAGAGCTCATATATCTCCATCCACTATGATGTGGGGGGGTGGGGGTGGGAGGTTCATACAAATAGTGCTGTTGAAAAAGTAAGCAATGCTGTGGGATGATTATTGTAACAGGTGAAATACTGTGTTGGCGTTAATGTGCTGATGTAGGTTGAGAAAAGATAGCAATGCTCAATGAGAAATAGGGTATCATGTGTTACACACACACACACACACACACACACACACACACACACACACACACACACAAAGCAGGCACACAGCTTTGTTTATAATTGTATAGCATTATTATCAATCAATCTTAACCACAACCGTCACATATACCACACCACCCCACTAAACTAACCACACAACCCCATCGCCTCACTCCTCCCCTCCCTCCACGCACCCCACTCCCTTTTTCTCTCCCATAATCCCCTCTGTCATTTCCTTCCGGCGGCCATTCTTCACAGCACACCACATAGACATCAGATAAATCTCTCTTCGTTCTTTGTTTGTACTGTCCTAAATGTTAAATGTGATTTTTTTTCTTTTGCTTGAAGAAGACCCAAGAGGTCGAAATGCATCGTGTCTTGTCCTGTGCTTTGTTTGTCAATGTCCTTGGCGGCAAATAACCCCCACTCTTTCTAAATTTCTTTCAAATCAAACCACTTTGCATACACCTGGATGGTTCTCATAGGGTTAGGGTTCAGGTTGGTTAGGGTTAAGCCCGTTCTTTAACAGGACGAACGATAAGTTTGCAAACTATGTTTGAGAAGACTTCGAACAAGTTTGCATCTGAACCGCACAAACACATGTTCGGAAAATGTGTTTCGAGTGGTTCACAAAGTGTGCTTGCAAACAGTTTTTGGTTCTCAAGCCGTGTTCTGTGAACTTGTGTGTTTCTCCAGTTTGATTGGTGGAACTCTTTTGCGATGAAGATTCATTTCTGTCTTTCTATTGCAGCAAAATGGCCGACACTACGCCGGTCAGTTGAAATGAATCGGACACAATCCTACTAAATCTTGCACAAGGGAATGATAGGTGCTGTACTCATGTCGCTGAAGAACATAGGGCAACGTTGCCTTCTCTTTCTCCCAACCTGATCTTTCTCCAAGTCCTCTAACAGTCCATTTACAATAAAAATAGCAGTAAAATCTTCGACATCGCTGTCGTAGGCAGTCATTTTTGTTTGGCCTGCAATGCCAAGCTGTCCCGTGGCGAAGGCGGCGCAAGCCCCTGACACTTCACCGAGGCTCAAAAATCAGTTTAATGTCGAAGCCCCCCAGGTAGGGGGCGTATCAGATATTAAGCTGATACCCGCCGTGTCGAAGTGGTTGGCGTCGCGGACTCCAGGCTGGGAGGTCGTAGGTTCGATTCCCATCAGAGTCATGTGGGTTTTTGCCCGACCCGCTCCTACCCAGAGTTGCGTTTGCTGCGGACTCACTTGGGAAGACTGGGACCACACAGTCGAGTTTCATCCACTTAATGGATGCGTCTCTGAGAGTGTTGCTCAAATTTCCTGACCAACACTGCAGGTGCTTGTATCTCTCGGGTCTGGTTGACGATGGGATATATTATGAAACGAAGCGTAGAATACAGCCCTGTCATGCAGTCTCAGACCGAAATGGAAACTCGTAGCATCATCTTTATCATCCTCATTCTCATCGATCAGTATAAAAAAGAAGTCTCAAATTCTGTAGCCCTTCATGCCCTGCTCTCTCATGTTAACCTCAGTTTCGATGTCCTCTCCACGTCTGTGCCCTTGGTTTGGTTCCGTCACGTCACCGGTATCGGCGAGTCCATGGGGCTGTCGTTGGACGGACGTGGTGGCGCCCTCCGGAGGGAGAGCTCACTCGCGCCGGCTCCGCGACTAATCAATTATTGTCGTCAGTAGGGGGCTTAGTAGGTAGTGCCCTGCGTTGGATCAGAACAGGCGCCACTGACCACTACCGAAGTGACTCGGCAGCAGTGCAATGTCTCCTCCGCTGGGTTGCCTCTTGACGACTTGACATTGACTGCTCCCTATGGATTGCCGGTGCCGGGGCTGCGGCGGAACGACAGGGCTGTGGCTGTGGACGGGGTGTCGGAATGAGCGGCGTGGGTGCACTGCCACTGGCGTGGCAAAGAAGTTGGGACAGCAAAAACAACAACAACAACAACAACAACAACAACAAAAAAAAACAGTGTTACGCTGATAAGAACAGATCTTAGCCAAAAGGCCGAGAAGCGATCATTTGGCCTGGAAGGTCGTATGCATATCATTAAGCGGGGGTTAGCTAATGACGTATGCATATCATTAAGCGGTGGTTAAGAGCCAGAAATTCTGTTCTTCCAAACTGCTGTTTCCGAACCAGTCCGCCGCCATTCTATTCGTACGCAATGCCGTGTCCACCGAAAACTCGCGAATCTAAGGTTCGGTTGGTTAAGAACGACTCTTTGGGTTAGGGTTAGGGTGATGATTCGGGTTCGGGTTTGAATTCAGGCTAGCTCAGTGTTCGGATTAGGGTTCGTTTTAAGTGTTAGGGTTAGTGCTCGGGTTAGGTTAGGTTCAGGCTGGGCTTCGGGTTAGGGTTAGAAGCTACGGTCCGGGAGTTCGGGTTCTGTTCGGTATTCGAATTCGGTTCGGGATCTAGGGTTCAGGTTCTAAGGTTCGGGTTACGGTTCAGGTTCGGGTTTAGGGTTCGGTTAAAGTTAGGGTTCAGGTACTAGGGTTAAGGTTAGGGTTCTAGGGTGAGGGTTCTAGGGTAAGAGCGAGGGTTCTAGGGTTAGGGTGAGGTAAGGATTAAAGTAAGGGTTATGGGTTCAGGTCAGGGTGAGGATTAGGGTTAAGGTGACTGTTGGGCTGAAAGTTAGGGTGAGAGTTATAGATAGGGATTGGGTGAGAGTGAGGTACACAGGCGAGCAATGTTCAACCTTCTCGGAGGCTTGTCTCTGGCCGATTTGTTCTTCAGGGCAAGCTGGATGTTCGTCTTGCTCTTGATCAGGCGGTGATCGGACCAGCAGTCAGCTCGCCACATGCAGCGTGTAATGAGGACATTACGTCTGACCCCCTGGCGAACAATAATATAGTCAAGCAAGTGCCAGTGTTTAGAGCGCGGGTACACCCACGTACCCTGTTGATCACCAATCCTGTCATTTCTGTTTTGAGCACCGCAGGATCAGAACTCAATATTAATCATGGCGCACCCAGTCCACGAGTCTGGCAGAGCGGACCAGTCGTCCACTAATGTCTACACGGGGTCCTACGATTTACGATGAGTAGTTGCAGGGTTGCTCAAATGCCCGAGTCGAATGGGTCGTAGAACAGGCAGGATGGTCCATCAAACGTCAGCTGGATGGTAGTTGGACTTTCTGCTCCAATCTCCACGAAACTGTGGTACAACAGTATCCCATAATCGGTCAGCCCCTTAAGTCCAAACCACGGGAGATAGAAAGTCGTCGATTTCACGCCAAGCGAAACGCTCTGCGGTTTGTCTCCCTTTATGTGTTTATGTATAGATAGTGTTCGTGTTCTCCGTGGTCACCATTGACATTATCTGAACTAGGAACCATTTGCATTGCTGCCATCGTGATGTCCGGGGAAGAGAGAGAGAGAGAGAGAGAGAGAGAGAGAGAGAGAGAGAGAGAGAGAGAGAGAGAGAGGCAAAGACAGAGACAGAGACAGACAGAGACAGAGATAGAGAGACAGAGAGAGAGAAACAGACAGAAACAGAGACACGGAGAGAGAGAGAGACAGACAGAAAGGAACCGAGTGGGAGAGAGAGAGAGAGAGGGGGGGGGGGAGGGGAGGGAGATGGAGGTGAAGGGGCTAAGGAAGACAGAGCATTAATTCCAGAGAGAGAGAGAGAGAGAGAGAGAGAGAGAGAGAGAGAGAGAGAGAGACAGAGAGACAGACAGAGAGACAGAGATACAGAGAGAGACAGAGAGAGAGACAGACAGAAATCGAGAGAGAGAGAGAGAGAGAGAGTGTGTGTGTGTGTGTGTGTGTGTGTGTGTGTGTGTGTGTGTGTGTGAGAGAGAGAGAGAGAGAGAGAGAGAGAGAGAGAGAGAGAGAGAGAGAGAGAGAGAGAGAGAGAAGTGACTATTACAAAAGGAATTGGTACAATAAACCCCTCACACCAAATTAGAAAAGAATTGGCCCCAATACCCTGGAGTTACAGGGGCCACGATTCTTTATTACCCTGCCACAGGAGTAGAAACCCTCCAGCTTCAACAGTAGTCCGCAGTGACGCTGCTGTGCTCTTCTCTCCGCTCAGATATTCCCTGTTCAGTTATGCGGTCTTCCAAAGGAAAGTTATCACACACACACACACACACACACACACACACACATTTCATCTCTTCAATTATCATGGTCCTAATACTTGATACAAAGGAGCTGTCTTTCAAAGGGAAGTTATCACCTTGGGTTTTGAACAGGGACCACAGATAGGAGCGCCTGTTAGAATTGCTTCCCTTGTCAGGGGCTTTTTCACAGTAGTCTCTACAGCGTGTTGCGCCGTGACGGCCCAGTGGTTGAGGCAGTGTTTGTGTGGACCCCAGGGTCCTGGGTTCAGTATCTGCCGGCAACGGCACTACAGAATGCCCGTTTTGAACAATCATCAACTCCTCTGTCCATCGAATGAATCTGTCAACGTGGCCTCGTGCCATAAGCTTGCAAGTTTGTTCCACCCTTCCTTCATTACCATCCCTATTAGAGTCTCTGTATATGTGTGTGTGTGTGTGTGTGTGTGTGTGTGTGTGTGTGTGTGTGTGTGTGTGTGTGTGTGTGTGTGTGAGAGAGAGAGAGAGAGAGAGAGAGAGAGAGAGAGAGAGAGAGAGAGAATTTTTTTCCTGGAAGAGAATAACAGTTAAACTATACTGAATCGCATACTCCCACCCCCCAACACACATACACACACACACAACGCTCAAGGACTCTCTCTCTCTCTCTCTCTCTCTTTCATTTTGCTTTAACCCGTGATTTTACCTCTTGTAACGACGAGAAATGATCTTTACAGTGAAGGCATTAGCACATGTTTACAACGTTATTATTATTATTTTCTCATTTAGAGCAAATATGAACGGCCCAGGAACACACGGATTCACATATGTTTTGTATTCATGTATTGATTCATTTGAACGTTTTTCCCACGAGCTATGAACCACGGGAATAGGAGACCCTAATTTCAGGGGTTGAGGTAGTTGTTGATCGTTTGCCAAAGGCCAACAGAAAGAAGCATTTGGAGGACTGTTGCTTACAGGCGGTGTTTTATTTCATTTCTTAATGGATGTTAGCAAAACATGAGAGAGAGAGAGAGAGAGAGAGAGAGAGAGAGAGAGAGAGAGAGAGAGAGAGAGAGAGAGAGAGAGGGAGATTTCAGAACACGGTGGCGGAGTTGAAAATGGAATGGGATGGGGGTGTTAAGCAATAAGAGAGAAAGTGGTGTGTGTGTGTGTGTGTGTGTGTGTGTGTGTGTGTGTGTGTGTGTGTGTGTGTGTGTGAGAGAGAGAGAGAGAGAGAGAGAGAGAGAGAGAGAGAGAGAGAGAGAGAATCAAACAAACATAAGCAAACAACAGGAACACCAAACAATTGACTGACTTTTCTTGACGCAGATAAAAAGGCAAACACAAAGAAAAGGCACAGGCGGAAACCAGACAGAGCAATAAAGAAAGACGGACATGGAATTTTAAACCAAATCTAAAACAGCAAGAACACCATATAACTGTTGTTTTTTTTTTTCGTAATGCACAGAAACAGGCATGAGACGGAAAAAATCAGAAGTAGAACAGGATATTGTGAAAAACAGTGACAGAAAATCATACTAAACTTCAAGCAGGCTGTAATTCACAGTCAATTTTACAATACCAGTGGAAAGTGGGTGTCAGCCGCAATATCTTCACGAACACCAGTTTGCATATGCACATGACTCACGCGCGAGAGATTGCAAATATCCCTTTTCACTCTCCCTTCGTGGTTTCTCGGTGTTTTCCGGTAATAATGCAAGTCTCAACACCGCCAAGACCTCGCCTCAAGGCTGCCTACCACCGGCATGGTACGAGTGGCGTCTGGAAAAGCGGAACCGTGATAAAACTACTCAGAGACTTTGCTCTCAGTGTTCGCCCGGGGAAATCAGACAGAGATCACAGGTGGGTGAGGAGAGGGCGGTGAGAGGGATGAAGTGAGTCTGACCTTTTCCCATGACGTTGTGCGGTCAGCCGTGAACAAGGAGAACTAGAGGAGGTAAAATAAGTGTGGCTGTTTTGAACGTCTAATTTTCCGGATATCACTTTCCGCTAGTGTCCATTTAACTCACTCACCCTTCTCTCTGTCTCTGTTTCTCTCTCTCTCTCTCTCTCTCTCTCTCTCTGTTTTTCAGCATAGTTTGAAGAATGTTGAAAAAAATGAAAACATGTGACTATAGACTATGTGCTGTAGATCTCTAGATCCCGTTTTAGATCTACACGGAGTTTACGGGACCTACACCTGACTTTGTATCCTGTGTCACTGTGACAGGTTCATCCAGTGGCTGACAGCTGTCCGGCACCGACTACCCTCAGTCCGTGTGTGGGCAGCGTCACTGTACATAGTGGACAACGATCCCACATGTCCCCCCTCCATCCTGGCTGGAAGTCTGCACAGTCACTGAACCTCTTCGGTCACCGCCTGCGGTGACCAGCCAGGTGGAGAGGACAGGTTGAATAGATGGCTGCACCATCCCCCAGTACAGCGCCCCAGCACTGCCTCTCCCCACGGAGGGACCACCAGTCCGGCAGCTGAGTCACTGGGGTCAGGCAGGTCACAGTGGGGAGTGGCCCTGGGAGTGTGTCCTGTGTGCCGACACCATTGGTCACCTCCTGACCCGTGAACTACGTGTGGGGCAGCCAGGTGTACTGTCTCATCATCATCATCATCATCACCATCACCATCATCATCATCATCATCATCATCGTCATCATCATCATCAGCAGCAGCACCATACTGGTGATAACAGCAATTTAGATCTAATTCTGTACAATGTACAAGTACTGACTGGAGAAATAGATCTGGATCTCCTCTGATTCACATTTATTTTTTGTACACAGTGGCTGGTTGTCTGTGCGTGTGTCCGTTTGTGTGTCTGTCTGTCTGTCAATCTGTTAGTGTGTCTGTTTGTCTCTCTGTCTGTCCCTCTGTCTGTCTGTGTGTCTGTGTGTCTGTGTGCATCAGACCAGCCAGGGGTGGAGGTGTACAGTGACGTGATGTCATCATGATCATGCTGTTTTCAGGTGCCCCCCAGTACAGGGACACCTGGATTCTCTGTTGGTACCTTCCTGATGCACGTGATGCTGACGTCATTCTACGTGGTCTGAGACGCCGTCACGGTATACCAGTCAAGCGGTGCCACGTCGCCCCAATAGTGATGCACGAGACAAAATTTTTCCGGCAAACAATTCAGAAATGGATGGACAAGGGAACCCTAACAGCGGTGAGGAAAAAGCACAGGCTATTCCGCCGTTGGCTGGAGACTAGGGATGGAAAAGACTATCAACTGTATGGCAAAGCAAGTCAAAAATCTAAGAAAGAATGTCAGAAGGCACAACGTCGAATGGAGCATATAGTAGCTGCACAAACGAAATAAAATCCAAAGGCTTTCTGGTCATATGTAAGCAGCAAAACCAAGACAAGGAATGCTGTAGCAGACTTGAAGAAAGAGGATGGCAGTAAATTGAAGTCGGATCAAGAGAAAGTTGAGATTCTGAATGCATTCTTTCATAGCGTCTTTACCGTAGAAGGGGACGGGGACCTGCCAGAACCACAGGAATGCAGTTACAATGAAGAGCTAAGTGACTTTGAGATAGATACTGAGAAAGTCAGAAAACTGTCAACAGATCTAAATACTAGTAAGGCATTGGGACCTGATGGGCTAAACCCATGCTTTTGTCCAATACTGCAGATGTTCTTGCCATCCCAGTGGCCATGCTGTTCAGAAAATCTTTGAATGAAGGAAAAATCCCAGAAGACTGGCGGTTGGCACGGGTCACACCTATCTTCAAGAAAGGCAGCAAAATGCTAGCTAATAACTACAGGCCAGTTAGCCTAACATGCATCCTCTGCAAAGTAATGGAAAAACTAGTAAGAGAACAACTTGTTAAACACCTAGAAGAAAAAAAAAAATCTTGTCAATGAGAAACAACATGGGTTTGTAAAGGGGAGGTCGTGCATCACTCAGCTTCTTGACGTCATGGACACATGGACTAAGGTCTTAGATGATGGAGGCTCAATCGATATTGTTTACATGGACTTCCAGAAAGCGTTTGATAGTGTTCCACACAGACAACTTGTTTTGAAAGTTCAGGTGCATGGTATCAAAGGAAAGATACTACTTTGGATACAGGACTTCCTACACAACAGGCGTCAGCGGGTTGTCGTCAATGGCGCACAGTCAGAAGAAGCCAATGTTTTGAGTGGGATTCCCCAGGGGAGTGTTTTAGGACCTATTTTGTTCGTCTTTTATATTAACGATCTGCTGAATCTAATTCAAAACCCTGTACACCTTTTTGCAGACGATAGCAAGGTCTTTGCACGAAGTGATGATGAAGGAGCTACGCATGTCTTACAGGAAGACCTAAACAGACTGCAAAGTTGGTCAAGACAACGGCTATTGAAGTTCCACCCTGAGAAATGCCATGTCCTGAAACTGGGGAACAAGAAGTCAGATGCTGTGTACCACATGACTGAAGTAAACATCGAAGGTGAGACATGTACCACAACTCTGTCTGAACGTGAAGTTGAGAAGGACCTTGGCGTTTACATTGACACAAAAAAATTTCAGAGAACATGTGGCCAAGGCAACTGCTAAAGCAAATAGAGTTGTTGGTATCATCCGTCGCTCCTTTGACTTCCTGACTGAAGATATTTTTCTACAACTGTACAAGTCTCTTGTACGACCAGTACTAAAGTACGGACATTCTGTCTGGCAACCCTACCACAAAACACTGTGCCAGGATGTAGAAGATGTTCAACGCAGAGCAACTAAACTTTTAGCATCTCTTAAGATAAAACATGTTCCGAACGTCTTCCTACTCTCAAACTTGCAAGCCTGGAGCACAGAAGAAAAAGGGGCGACATGATAGACTTGTACAAGGTTATACATGGCATCTACCGGAGTGACAGACCACGGTTTGAACTATTTACCAACAGGGACAGCAGACGACACTCCTTGAAACCATCCAAAGTTCATCACAGACTGAACATCAGAGGAAACTACTTTTCTCTTCGAGTGATTGATGTTTAGAATGGTCTTTTTGACTCGAAGTAACAGCCCCTACAGTCAACATCTTCAAATCACGGTTAGACACTCACTCATTGGCAGGAACTTCCGACAAAATGCAATCCGGAATGTTACCAACCTAGATAGTCTCAGTCAGTGACTCTCTTCCTACCACGCATGCAGTGTTTTATCCCAATGTTATACTAGAATGGTGAACAGGCCTTTTTAAGGCCTCTAAGACCTACAAGTTCAGGTTCAAGTTCAAGATAATGTAACATTGACAAACTGTCTCGTGTGTTACTACAGACACCGGGTGAGATATTGTAGTGGAATGTCCGACAATGTGTCTTTACTTACTTACTTCATCAGTTGACCTGACTCAAATGTCTGCTTCACCTCCACTTACTGCTGATGCAGCATCGTCTCCTCCTCCACAATCACAGCTACTTGTGGAATCTAAAAATGATAACCCTGGACAAGACGGCATTATTCTGCTTCCCCCTACACCGCCTGCTGCCCATCCTAATGTCAGTATGAAAAGTGATACTAAAAAGAAAAAGACCTCACCGGTTGCAACAGGACTCGTCTTCACTACAGACATTCTTCACACCGATCAGCCCACGGCCCTTCTCCTCCCAGCCCTCTTCCCCAACTGAACCGACGAGTGACTCAACTAGAGCAGTCTGTCAACTCTTTGTCTGCTTATTCCGTTTTTGATGATGATGAATTTACTTCTGTAATTGAAAATGTGAAAAGCGCCACTAAAAATGAACTGCATATAAACATTATCGATAATTCAATTCCATATGTTCTAAAATTGACGATCTTAATTCTGTAATAACTAACTTGGATTCTGTTAACAGACAATTGATCAAAGACAACCACTCTATAAAATCACAACTAGGTTCTTTACAAAACGAAATAAAGAAAATCAGAACAAAACAGAATGTCTGTGCAACCACTGGCACTCTGATATCAGAATGAAACTGTCTGTCTCAGTCTCTTCTCGAAGCAAAATGTCAGTTCACAAACCGACACACCTTGGTGTGTTCAGAGACTTACAGTGTCAGTACACAGACTGAAATCCTTCCCAGCTGCCCAGTGCCGGACACACTGTCCCCAGTCGTTGACAGTGCTGAACAGTCCATCAAAGAAATCACAGCCCCTGATAATGGTCTTTCACCAGGACTGAATCAGACTGACCGTGCACAATCCAAAGTCCAGGCTGAATCCAATACTAGAATATCCGCTGACTGTGACAACAAAGAGAGTTCAACCCCCCCCCCCCCCCCCCCCTCTCCGTCCACCCTCCTGTCACAACAAGGATGATACCAGTTTACATTACTCTGTCCAGACTTCCAACCTCTATTCTGTTCCAACTCTGACACTGAGACAGTGTCTGATTTCAAATCTCAGTACACAGCTGGTAAGCTGAAAGAAGATATCCCAATGACCAAGTCAAAGCCTTCCCACCCTTCTCCCAAGGAAACATTAGGTCACATGTCTGTTCCCAGCAGAGCGACAGTTTTACTGATAGGAGACTCCACTATTCGTTTCATGGATCCAAAACGTTTAGCCCCTAGACAAGAACGACTTTTTAAGATATGTGTCCCTGGAATGTCACTAAAAGATCTCCATGCATGGCTCCTTTCCGTACCAACATCAACATCCTTAAACTGACCTCATAATCATGTTGGTGTCAACTCTTGCCCGTCAGGTGTCGTATCTTTGATACCTGGTCTGAACTCATCCTTACATGTTGCAAAACTTTTCCCAATGCTCACATTACTTTCAGCTCTATCCTGCCAGCTAAAGGGAAACACTCTTTCAATAATGCCATAATTCCGTCACATAACAACCTTAGAGATGCCTGCAATCGTCACAGAGTACGTTTCATTGATCACTTTCCCTGTTTTTATTCAGATCCAACTTTATACAGTGACACAATCCATCCCAGTGCGAGAGGCACCGCCAGACTCGCACAAAATCTGAAAACGCTGTGGCACAATCGTCCTCGTTCTGACAACTACTTTTCCAGTGCTCCTCCCTTCCCCAATCGAAAACGTTCTGCAGGCTATAGGCAGCAAAGAAATATATCTGAACCCTGTCGTGAACCCTCTTACTATCAATTAAGATCAGATGCCTTTCCTCCAATTTCGTCTTTCGATCATTACCCCACTTTACCCCCCAGAGCGTCCCCTACAGAAGGCGTTCTAGATTTATCAGCCTCCAAAAATCATACTCATACCTTCCCATCCTCGTCTAACGCACCTCATAGCACTTTAAAAAAACAAACAAACAAAAAACAAAACAAAAAAACAAACAGAAATGCTAATGTCCCGCCTGATAATCAATATCGTTGTAGTCCCTCACATCATGGAATAGATCAGGCATCAACTCTCTCTTTAAACCCCTATGTGGAGCACTTACTTCGGGCCGCTTCACATTTGTTGTTTAATCAACAGTCAGTGCGTAATTATCCCCCCACCCCCCAATAACTTTGATGACGTTCTTTGTCATTTTTATGTTTTACCCACTATTTCAGTTATTAACGTTTGGTGTTTACCTTTCCAAGTGCAAACATATGTGAATATATGCTTGTAAAAAGTATGGTTGAGCGCTCGTGTACATGCATGCAAGCATATGTGTGTGCGTGTGCGTGTGCGTGTGTGTGTGTGTGTGTGTGTGTGTGTGTGTGTGTGTGTGTGTGTGTGTGTGTGTGTGCGTGTGCGTGCGCGCGCGCGCATGTGTGTGTGTGTGTGTGCGCGCGCGTGTGTGTGTGTGTGTGTGTGTGTGTGTGTGTGTGTGTGTGTGTGTGTGTGTGTGTGTGTGTGTGTGTGTGTGTGGGGGGGGGGGGGGGGGGGGGGCGCATAATTATATGCGTGCGCGCGTCTGCATGGTTGAACGAGTCTTTGCGAATGCCTAAGCGCGCGCGCGTGTATAGTGCGTGCGTGCGTGTGCGCGCGCGCGTGTGTGCATGTGTGAATAAGTGCTTTGACAAGTCTATGTTTTTCAGGCTCTCGGACCAACGTAGTATGACTAATTGTTTGATTCATTGGTTGATATTGTGTCTTGCAGCCTCATATATTGGATGCGTTTCGAGGCTGTTCTCATTCGCGATTGCGTTGTCCTACATTAATAGGCTCTTTTCGACTTTGTGCAAAATCGATATATCTAAGCGTATCTATTCTTCATATCATCAACTTCTCTCTCTCTCTCTCTCTCTCTCTCTCTCTCTCTCCCTCTGATATTCACTGTAATATCATCATTACATTCCTAAGCTCGCCAACTATCTGTGACGGATTTATGACTTTTTTGTGTTATTGACAAATTTGTGAAGGTTTGGGCATTTTGATTCCTAATTCATTTTTACTACCATTTACTGACACTTTCTGTGTTTGCCTAGCCTCTTGTTTAGATAATTTAACCGTACAGTTCGCACTTAAAGTGGGTATATTTCTTCATTTTGTATTCGTTACTATAGATACAATGGGCATCTGACACGCTTTTGTATTCATCGTGGTTAAAATGCCTAATACCCTTAGGACTTGGCCATCTAAAGATGGGCTTAGATTTGGTTCTCTGAATATTAATTATATCATAAATAAATTGACTGATGTATCCCATATTTTAGACAACTCTGGCAAACATTTTCATGTATTTGGTTTTGCAGAGTCAAGACTGTTAAAACATATATGCGACTCTGAACTATATGTACAGGATACAATATCATACGTAAAGCTCCTACATGAACTATGGATACATTTAGTTATCTACATCCATCAAAGTAATAACTTTAAAAGGATTAATCCTACAAACTATTTTAACATAGAATCATTATGGATACAAATTAAATTCAACAAAACCTCTTTCCGTTGGATTTGTGTACAGAAATCCTGCAGAGAGTGCAGTTTGGCGTGATAACTTTAGCTTCTGCTAGAGGATTTATGTTCCACTACTCATGAATTAACATTATTGGGAGATTTCAACATTGATCTTTTGAAGCCAAACAAGTCCTGGATACAAATGGCGGAAACTTTTCACCTTTCGCAATTAATCGACAAAGCTACAAGAATAACTGCCTCTTTAAAAACGCTTATCGACCACATATATACATCTGAAGCATGCAATATAGCGGAAATTTTTTCACCGAATTATGCTTGCAGTGACCATCTTCCCATATGCATAACATGGATGAAAAAAGGTGTTAAAGTTAAAAAAAAACCTGTCACACTTTAATTGAATACAGAAGGTTTTCCTGTTTTTATTCCAATAAATTTTTTTTGATTTAAAGAATTCACACATACACGATGTCTATCAGTTTACTGATCCGGACGAAGCATTCAATGTTTGGTATCACAATTTTCGAAATGTTTACGACAAACCTGAACCTTTGAAAACAAGACGTGTTAGAAGTAACCCTAAAGTGCCATGGCTTACAGATAGTGTGAAACATGCATGAACTTATGAGGTGTACTATTTCAAACGGGACCGAAAGAAGAGTTTAATAAGCAAAGGAATCTTGTTACATATCTAAAACGTGGAGCTAAAATGAACTACTTTCAAAATCTTGTGTCGTCAAAAACTGACAGTAAGTCGATTTGGAAAGCCATAAATCAATTAACCAATAATAAAGTCGCTACCTCTAAAACTCTATCAGTCAGCAATATATTGCCTGACATAGTCAACACTTATTTCTGTGGAATAGGTTGTGCAACTGTAAAGAAAGATAAATCTGCCTATAATGACTTAGAGACTGTCCGTGAATTCTGTAATTCAAAAGACATTTCCTCTGACTTAAACGTAGCTTTAATGGCAGTGCATGAAGTATACAATGCACTCACTTATTTAAAGCAAACATTTTCACGAAGGCTGAATGGTACTGATAGTAAAATTCCGAACATCTCGGCACCAGTTATTTCTGAAACCCTTACGTACATCTACAACTTGTGCATCTCAAAAAACAAAATTCCAAAGGCATTTAAAGTTGCAAAAATTATTCCCTTATATAAATCAGGAGACCATTCAGAGCCTTCCAATTACAGGCCTATTTCTCTATTACCTCTCTTGTCTAAACCCTTAGAAAATCACATTAAAAGTCTATTCTCCATCATTTCAATTTTTACAATCTTTTTCATCCGAACCAATCAGGTTTCAGACCAAACTTCTCATGCTATACTGCACTGACATCCAAAGTAGACAATGGTTGACTAATATCAAAAATGACAAAATCACCGGTGCTCACTTTGTTGATTTCACTAAAGCCTTTGATGTACTTGGCCATGCATTCCTTCTCAAAAACTAAAGATCTACCGTTTGTGTCTACTAATTCATTAGAACTCATGTCATCTTTCCTGTCTGGTAGAAAACAATCAGTAACGTTTAGTGGGAAAATATCTTCTGCATTGCTTGTTGAATACGGTATTCCACAAGGTTTTGTCCTAGGTCCTTTATTATTTTCAATCTACATTAACGCTTACCTTTAGTTCTTACTGCAGTATGCGCGTTATTTGCTGACGACACGACTTTACACATAGTAGCACCAATATCGTCGAAGTCTCAACAGCTCTTCAGGAAAATATTAACCAGTTGGCCGACTGGTCTGAACTAAATCACATGTGTCCACATCCACAGAAAGCGGAATTCATGCTTATAACAACTCGACAAAAACGTCAAAATCTTCCTGATGATTTATCTGTCTTTACTTAAATGACAAAATGAGTGAAGAAACTAATAGCCATAACGTTCTTGTAGTTGTCATTGATAATAATCTGTCAGGGTCATATCATATTATTACAAGAATATTAAACATTATTTCTAAAGATATCTATCAACTCTCTAAAGTGAAAAAAAAAATCTTGACTCTACACAGTCGAAAAAATGTTCTGTGCTGACATAGAATCTTACATAAATTATGTTTCAACTGTTTGGGATTCAGCAAGCAATAATATCATGAAACCTCTAGTAAGTCTACATAGACGAGACTTGAAATTGGTTCTTTTAAAGCCGTCGACTCTGTTAGCGTCTGATTATAAGGTATTGAATGCTTTGCCATTAAAATGAAATTAGAGTATTACAAAGCTGTTTTCATCTTCAAAATACTGTCGGAAGAGCACCACACTCCCTTACTAATATGTTTCCAACAAAGAGTAATAACCATTCGTCTAGGATAGTACCACTGTGTCCCAGAATAAGAATTGATCTTTTAAAACTAGTCTGATTTTACTCCGGGAGTTGATTGTGGAATGCCATTATTAATAAAATCGACGTTAATATAAGTCTCAAAATGTTCAAGGAAAGGTATCGCTCGTTATTATTAACTGAACTAGAAAACACAAGTCCATGAGTCGGTTGTTATTCCATGTTGATCTCTTTCTTTCTCTTGTTGTTTTGATGTTGGGGCGGAGGGGGGGGGGGGGGGGGGGGGGGGGGGTGTTGTTGTTTTGTGCTGTGATGGGTATTTCTGGTGTTTTCCAACTCATTCTTCTTTATTGCATGACTTAATTTTCATACTACCCCCTTCTTTCATTTTATTTTGTCATTTGTGATGTGGCAAATTTTGGTCTCTCTCTCTCTCTCTCTCTCTCTCTCTCTCTCCATGCTTCTTATCCGTCTCATGCGATGCACGAAGACCGACTTTTTTTTCACTCAAACGGTTCTCATGCGCACTGCCGTGTGACTAGTCTTCACAACCAATGTTTGAAAATACGTGCTATCCACCTTGTTTGAACAACCGTGATTGCTCTCTCTCTCTCTCTCTCTCTCTCTCTCTGTGTCAGTCTGGCTGTCTCTGTCTGTCTCTGTCTCTCTGTGTCTCTCTCATTTTGTCATCCTATGTTGATCTCCTTCTTCTCTCTGTCGTTCTTGAAGTGGGTGGGTGGGGGTATGGAATTGTTTGTTGCTGAGTTGGCATGTCTGATGTCTTTCAGCTCTTTTTTCTTCATTGCATGACTTGATTTTTTACGACTCTTCTTCACTGTAATTTGTCGATTTTGATGTGCCAATGTTTGATATCCTCCTCCTCCTCCTCCTCCTCTTCTTCTTCTTCTTCTGTCTGTCGCTCCTCGTGTCAGAGACTCCGTTTCTTTATTCTGTGTCTCCAAGTCCCCGCCCCTCTCTCTCTCTTTGTGTCGCTCTCCATCCCTCCCTCTCTCCCACTCTCTCTTCTCTCTAGTTATATTGTGCTTTCTGTTATTCTAAATTGCTATGTATTCATTATTGTTTATGAGTTT
>JADBJO010005319.1:110000-120000 GCA_016801955.1 Conus betulinus | reverse complement strand
ACAGAACGAGAGAAGGATGAAAGATAGACGGGATGGTATGAGCAGAACGAGAGAGGGATGAATGATAGACGGGATGGCATGAACAGAACGAGAGAAGGATGAATGATAGACGGGATGGCATGAACAGAACGAGAGAAGGATGAATGATAGACGGGATGGCATGAACAGAACGAGAGAAGGATGAAAGATAGACGGGATGGCATGAACAGAACGAGAGAAGGATGAATGATAGACAGGAACGGATGTACAAATTGTAAAACCGATGAACGGTCGACTGGAGACAAAGAGGAGAGCGTGGTCATGAACAATGACGGTCGAAATGAGACGACAACGACTGAGAGAAGAATCAATGATGGACTGGAGGGGGAAGAAGAAAACGCCACAGCGATGAATGGATGATGAGAGAAAGAAAAGAGCATGAGACTGATGACTGACGGAGATCTCCAGAACGATGGTTAACGGCAGAACTTCCAAGCATGGCAAATGGCAGACGCAATGAGAATAGGAGAACGTGGTGATTGTGAATGGTAGACGTGATAAAAAAAGGAGAATTCAAGTGTGATGAATGATGACGAGGAATGAAGCCTGAAAATGTGATGAAAATGAATGATGGACGGAATGAGGAGAGAAGAGCGTGCTAATGGTGAATGTTCCAAGGGATGAAAATGAGAGTGTGAACACTTGAGGAAGACCTGGATAACAACGACACGCCAAAAAAAAAAAAAAGCCTTTACATCTGTGAAAAATTGACCCCCGCAAATTAAAGTCAGCACTGCGCAGGACAACGACGTTCACTGTCACATGCAAAAGGAAAACATCGTAAGATATAAAGAACCATGCTTTGAGGAGATCCAAGCATCCCAACAGTTCCAGATTCCTCAAATGGAGAAGACTTTTTCAACACACTGTCGGGGAAGTTGTAGCAGCAGTGAGCACTGAACACTGGCATGGCAAGGCTGCAATCATGACAACATCCCTGCACAATATGATATGGCGGAAAGGCAGTAACTGATATATTAACTGCCATCTGCAACCAAATCTGGCACACCAGCGAGTGGCTCACGCCAAAGAGACCCGATTCCTATTCGTCCCACTTCCAAGAGAGGAAATCCTCAACAGTACCAGAACAACCGCAAGATCAGTTTAGATCCACAATGTAAGCAACGTGATGTTCAAAATCATTATGAATAGATTACAGCTGCAAACAGACACCGCTGTATCTGAAAGGTTGAAGTATTATCGAACAGAGCTTTAACCCTTCGCCAACAACAACTGCAACACCAGGAGTTCTTCTACTATGTCTTCACAGACTTCAAACGTATGTTTGATAGAGTCTGTCCAAAGGTGCTATAGGCTATATGAAGAAATCTGATGTCGGGACAAAAATAATCAACAACATCCGCCAAGTATACGTCAAAGTGACCAGTGCAGTGCTCACAAAGGGCTCGACTGGAAAGTGGTCCACATGTCAGTTAGGATCAGTAAGGGCCCCTTTACTCTCCAGTAGTTTTCAACGCAGTCCTGGAATGCATCATGAATGATACACTTGAAGATCAGTAAACACAACCAGCACTGCAAGAAGAACTACCTGGAACCTTTCACTTTGCAGGTGACTTTGATGGCCTGGCGGGCACTGAACAAGAACTCATTAAGCTTGTTAAAACACTCGATGAAAGATCTATGAGACATAGTTTGGACATCAACACAGAGAACACCAAGCTAATGGCCAGCCACAACACCACCTCCAGTACTGATATGACCATGGATGGAAGATAGGAAGTGTTAAACTGTTCCTACATCTGGTTTCTGTTTACAGCGATGGCGGATTTAAATCAAATGTCATCTCAAGAGCAGCAAAGATATCAGTTCGTCCAGATTCAACCCTGTACGGTAAGACAATGACATCTCTGTGAAACAAAATCAAATGTATGCACGGGTATATTTCCTTTTCCTATAATTATGAATACGCGACATGGACCTGGTAGAAAGAAATCATATCATAGAAATAAGATGTCATTGCAAGATGGTATAATCAGATATACTGATTATATCACCACTGAACAAAGCGTGCAATACCATCAAAAAGCACGTCGGGCCATACGAAGATTTGCTGACACCAGCAAAGCCAGAAACTAAGCTGGCATTGTCATGGGGATCCCCCAACAGCCCCGCTGAAATGATCATCCAGGAAAGTGTTGAAGGAGCGAGACCAAGGGGAAGACAGAAACACATGGACTGACAACATTGCAAAATGGACAGCAGAAAGAAGACAGAAACACATGGACTGACAACATTGCAAAATGGACAGCAGAAAGAAGACAGAAACACATGGACTGACAACATTGCAAAACGGACAGCAGAAAGAAGACAGAAACGCATGGACTGACAACATTGCAGAATGGACAGGGAAATCTGTAGAGACCAGAGAGAAGACAGAAACGCATGGACTGACAACATTGCAGAATGGATAGGGAAACATCTGTAGAGACCAAGGCCACGGAACACAACCGACAGAACCAAAGGAGTCTGGTGAACAGTTCTTCAGTGCCATGCCCCGATGACTTCACACGGACCTGGGCAAAAGAGGTAAATATTAGTTATACAAAGACAAAATTATTTTCGTATTTTTGAATAATTTTCAAATGCAAAATGTGTGCGTGATTCTAGGACTGAGCCAATTGTTAATATTAATTATTTAAAAAAATTGGATACACAGTTTTAATATGTCCCTGAGTCTCTGAAAAAAATGACGTTTTACTCTCTCTCTCAGATGATAAAATATGAGTGTTTTCACCTGCCGTTAGAACAATATCATCATTACCAAATTTGACCTGTCGGTTCTTAGCGATGATAAACTGTGAATGTTTCCACCTGCTGTCAGAACAATATCATCATTACCAACTTTGACTTGTCGGTAACAATATCATCACCAACATTGACTTGTCGATAACAATATCATCATTACCAACTTTGACTTGTCGATAACAATACCATCATTACCAACTTTGACTTGTCGATAACAATACCATCATTACCAACTTTGACCTGTCGGTTCTCTTAGTGATGTATGACCGACACTATCTGACCTGATGACACAGGAGGAAGAACAGCATTTCATTTGTTTTTGGTATAATTCATTTACAAAATTATATTTTTTTTATAATTATTCAAAATTGCATTTTTTTGGTATAATTCCTTTCTGTAATTTGTAACTGGCTGGGGAGAGACAGCGTGTGTCTATATCTCTTTTCGGGTACTCGTTGTCGGAGTCTAAAATATTTTGCATTTCTGAATTCGAGACAAAGAAAATCGAATTAAAACGATTAGCTTTTGACAACTTATCTTATTGTGAAAAAGATAGTAAGCCGACATCATGGCATGGATTCAATATATTTGTATGTACCGGACTGTGAAGAGCTAACTGTACAGCTCTACTGTCTGTAGATTGTATTTTATTCTACAAGCTGTGCAAGATAAAAAGATAAACTTGTTCATAAATTATTTTTGATCGGGCAAGGCTAGTGACTGTGGTAATAGTGGTTTTATTGTTTTCGTATGTATCTTGATCCTATGGTTAGTATCAACTGCTGTGATTTTTTGTCTACTTTTTCCCTGCTGTCATTATCAAATTTCAGTATGAAATTGCCAGTGTAATGTCTAGTCAAATTAGCATCCAAAAACGTCGACTTAATGAATGTTGTAAAGTCATATTATACTTCATGTTGAACTAATGATGTCGGATTCTCCACGTTAAAAAAGATTTCTTAGTGTGTGTGTGTGTGTGTGTGTGTGTGTGTGTGTGTGTGTGTGTGTGTGTGTGTTTAATTTTTTTCAAATGTGCAAGCCATATCATTCCATGTACAAGTTCAATGTTTTATCTCTAATTGATAAATATTTTGAGCATGATTTACTATCCTCATTTTCTCGGGTCTGCATTTGTCTAGATGAAAAAAAATGTCGTCTGAATATTATACTGTATTTGTGTCTTTTGATGGAACTTAAGGTAAGTCATACGTTGGAGTAGCACACACAACAGAATCAATAATGACACAGTGAAAGGCACACACAACAGAATCAATAAAGACAGTGAAGGGTACACACAACAGAATTCATAATGACACAGTGAAGGTACACAACAGAATCAATAATGACATAGTGAAGGGTACACAACAGAGTCAATAATGACATAGTGAAGGGTACACAACAGAATCAATAATGACATAGTGAAGGGTACACAACAGAATCAATAATGACACAGTAAAGGGCACACATACACAACAGAATCAATAATGACATAGTGAAGGGTACACACAACAGAAAGAATAATGACACAGTGATGGGCACACACACACACAACAGAATCAACGATGACACAGTGAAGGGTACACACAACAGAATCAATAATGACACGATGAAGGGCAACACACAGAGAATCAATCAACCACAAGATGACACAGTGAAGGGCACACACACACAACAGAATCAACAATGACACAGTAAAGGGCAAACACAACAGAATCAATAATGACACAGTGAAGGGTACACAACACAGTGAATCACAACATAATGACACAGTGAAGGGTACACACACCAGAATCAATAATGACACAGTGAAGGGTACACACACACAACAGAATCAATAATGACACAGTGAAGGGCACACACAATACAATAATAATGACACAGTGAAGGGCACACACAACAGAATCAATAATGACACAGTGAAGGGCACACAACACAGAATCAATAATGACACAGTAAAGGGTACACACAACAGAATCAATAATGACACAGTGAAGGGCACACACACAATACAATAAATAATGACACAGTGAAGGGCACACACAACAGAATCAATAATGTCACAGTAAAGGGTACACACAACAGAATCAATAATGACACAGTAAAGGGTGCACACAACAGAATCAATAATGACACAGTGAAGGGCACACACAATAATAAATAATTAATGACACAGTGAAGGGCACACACAACAGAATCAATAATGTCACAGTAAAGGGCACACACAACAGAATCAATAATGACACAGTGAAGGGCACACATAATACAATAATTAATGACACAGTGAAGGGCACACACAACAGAATCAATAATGTCACAGTAAAGGGCACACACAACAGAATCAATAATGTCACAGTAAAGGGTACACACACAACAGAATCAATAATGACACAGTGAAGGGCACACACAACAAATCAATCAATAATGTCACAGTAAAGGGTACACACACAACAGAATCAATAATGACACAGTGAAGGGCACACATAATACAATAATAATGACACAGTGAAGGGCACACACAACAGAATCAATAATGACACAGTAAAGGGCACACACAACAGAATCAATAATGACACAGTAAAGGGTGCACACAACAGAATCAATAATGACACAGTGAAGGGCACACACAATACACAGTGAATTAAATGACACAGTGAAGGGCACACACAACAGAATCAATAATGTCACAGTAAAAGGGTGCACACAACAGAATCAATAATGACACAGTGAAAGGCACACAAACACAACAGAATCAATAATGACACAGCGAAGTGCACAAACACAACAGAATCAATAATGACACAGTGAAAGGCACACACACAACAGAATCAATAATGACACAGCGAAGGGCACACACAACGGAATCAATAATGACACAGCGAAGGGCACACACAAACAGAATCAATAATGTCACAGTAAAAGGTGCACACACAACAGAATCATAATGACACAGTGAAGGTGCACACACAACAGAATCAATAATGACATAGTAAAGGGCACACACACAACAGAATCAATAATGACATAGTAAAGGGCACACACACAACAGAATCATAATGACACAGTGAAGGGCACAAACACAACAGAATCAATAATGACACAGTGAAAGGCACACATACAACAGAATCAATAATGACCACAGCGAAGTGCACACACACACACAAATCAATAATGACACAGTGAAGGGTGCTTACAACAACAGAATCAATAATGACACAGTGAAGGGCACACACACAACAGAGTCAATAATGACAAAGTGAAGGACACACACACAACAGAATCAATAATGACAAAGTGAAGGACACATACAACAGAATCAATAATGACACAGCGAAGTGCACACACACAACGGAATCAATAATGACACAGTGAAAGGCACACACACAACAGAATCAATAATGACACAGTGAAGGGTGCTTACAACAACAGAATCAATAATGACATAGTGAAGGGCACACACACAACAGAATCAATAATGACAAAGTGAAGGACACATACAACAGAATCAATATGACACAGTGAAGGGTAGACACAACAGAATCAATAATGACACAGTAAAGGGCGAACACAACATAATCAATAATGACACAGTGAAAGGCAACTCACAACAGACCCAAATAATGACACAGTGAAGGGCACACACAATAGAATCAATAATGACACGGTGCAGGGCGCGCACACACACACACACACACACACACACACACACACACACACACACACACACAACAGAATCAATAATGACACGGTGAAGAGCACACACAACAGAATCAATAATGACACGGTGCAGGGCACACACAACACAGAATCAATAATGACACAGTGAATGGTACACACACCCAGAATCCATAATGACACAGCAAAGGTATGGAATTTTTGACAAGATAACACTAGACGTCGTCGACTCGTGCACATTCACATTCTACATATTAAACAAATTGCTGTCACAAAACTTTGCTTATTCTACTAATTTTCACATTCTACAGCAGTTTTGCGATTTATTTATTTATTTATTTTTTTTACATTTAGCTTTCAACGATAAACACGACAGTCTACGTTTACAACACATTGACGAAAAAAGACAGTAAAAGCAAGGTTTATGACCCTCACAGTCAATGACACAAAAAACATCAAAGCATCAACCAGGAAGAATAGTAAACACAAGAGAAAAGGGTATAAGTACAGAGAGGGAGAGAGGGGGGGTGATGGAGGAAGAGAGAGAAACAGACAGACAGACAGACAGACAGACAGACAGACACAGCGAGAGAGGACAGTGAGAGAGAAGGGTAGAAGTACAGAGAATAAGAATATGAGGGAGGGAGAGGGAGAGAGAGAGGGGAGACAGAGAGAGACAGACAGACAGACAGACAGACAGACAGAGACAGACAGACAGAGCGAAAGACACAGAGAGACAGACAGACAGAGACAGACAGGGAGAACATCGCAACTAACACAAAGTGGAGCCGCATTCTCAGCACTGTGCAAATCTAGAAGAAAATAAAATGAGATTAAGACATATTTGGCAAAGTCAATCAACGCCAGCACAATTCGTTAAAACAACACAGACATATTTCATTCCACACCTCTCCATCCCCATCTTGTCCCCTGTCCTCTGGGTCCTCCACAAACTCATCAATTCATATGCTTGCGCGAAAATGCCGATCCATACGCCACCCCCTCCTCCTCCGCGCACACAAACACCTAGCGTGCGCACAACACACAACACGCGCACAAGCACACACACACACACACACACACACACACACACACACACACACACACACACACACACACACACACACAAGCAAGCAAGCGGGCACACACACACACATACACACACTCACACACACCACACAACGTGCACGGGCACATAAATCCCAACACATGTACACACACACACGAACACACATATATATACACAATCGCCAGCGCGCACTAGCGCACGCACATGCACATTTACAATTATGCGCGCGCGCACGCACCAATATATGCATTAACAACCATGGAGCCCGCAGGAAATTCACACATCTTGCACGCAGACACACACAATGCGCACGCACACACAAACACACACACCGCACGCGCAGCCGCATATATATAACATATACAACCGATCCTGCGCGCAAACGTACACGTATTCAAACATGCACGCGCGCACGGAAGACACACACACACACACACACACACACACACACACACACACACACACACACACACACACGCACGCACGCACGCACGCACGCACGCACGCACACACACACACACACACACACACACACACGTGCACACACACACACACACACACACACACACACACACACACACACACACACACACACACACACACTAAGCAACGTGCGCTGGCATACAAACACATACACACACACGCACGTATGCGCACACACATATACACAAGCGCAAGCATGCGCTAGCGCGCACACGCACACATGCACAACCATTTGCGCGCGCACGCACTAATATATACTTATACATACTTACACAACCATAGAGACACACACACAAACACAACACACATCACACAGACACAGACACAGACACAGACACACACACACACACACACACACACACACACACACACACACACACACGGGTGTGTCCTCAGTGGAAGCCAGTACATACTGTTAGTAAGTTCACTGGCACATCACCGCTTGCTCTTGACTCGAGTCTTGCAGCATGATTTTGACGTGATTGGACTTCATGCAGTAGAAAAAAAAGCTGTTTTTTTCCCTTCTCTAAGCTTATCATCTTATGTGCAGCAACACCTTTTTCTTTCACGAGTATGATGTATTACGACTATTTTTTTTTTTCTTCAGAGGCTTTTTAAAACGATCTTCTGGCATTTTCTAGCAACAAATAGAATTCCATAGATATTTTACGCGAAAACTATTTTCTAGCAACAAATACAATTCCAGGAGTATTTTACGCCAAAACTAAGATTTCAAATATCTATTCAATTCCTTTTTGTAATAGAAGAGTTTGTTTTTGATTAGCAGACAATTATGTTCTCATTTTTCTCTCTTAAACTATTGATATGAGAAGAGGTTTGACGACAAATTGTTCTCCAAGAATGTCTTTCAAACGCCTGTGCTTTGGCAAGAGATCTCATGACAACAATGCTTCCTAATTTAGCAGCATACAATGATAGTTTATAATTACGCTTCATATCTTTTATATTTTTTCACACGCTGTGCACACTTTTGGATTCGGATGTTTCAAAATGACGGAGGTCAGAAAATGATACAATTCTGGTTTTAATGGTTTCAGCAACAACTCTGTTGCTATGATTTAACGTGAAAATGATGAATGACAAAAAACAAAGCAGAAGGATGTGAGAATAATGAATAACTGACGGGAGATGAATGTGGAAAGGAAGAATGGTTGATGATAGAAAAGCGTGAAAATGATGATGATTGATGATGATGGAGGAACGTGAAAATGAAGAGTGTTTGATGATAGCTGAACGAACGAAAAAATAACATAAAAGAACGTGAACATGAACATGATGAATGATTGGTGATAGAAGAACGTGAACATGATGAATGATTGGTGATAGAAGAACGTGAACATGATGAATGATTGGTGATAGAAGAACGTGAAAATGATGAATGATTGGTGATAGAAGAACGTGAAAATGATGAATGATTGGTGATAGAAGAACGTGAACGTGAAAATGATGAATGATTGGTGATAGAAGAACGTGAAAATGATGAATGATTGGTGATAGAAGAACGTGAACATGATGAATGATTGGTGATAGAAGAACGTGAACATGATGAAGGACTGGCGGAGAAGAACGGAAACGATGACTGACTGACTGGAAAAGAACGTGGAAAGGATGGATGAATGACTGGAAAAGAACGTGGAAAGGATGGATGAATGACTGGAGAACAGTCTTAGAATGATGAGTGACTCACTGGAGAAGAACCTGAAAGTGATGATGAGAGCGACAAGAGAAGAACCTGAAAATGATGAAAGAGCGACAAGAGAAGAACCTGAAAGTGATGAAAGAGCGACAAGAGAAGAACCTGAAAGTGATGAAAGAGCGACAAGAGAAGAACCTGAAAATGATGAAAGAGCGACAAGAGAAGAACCTGAAAGTGATGAAAGAGCGACAAGAGAAGAACCTGAAAGTGATGAAAGAGCGACAAGAGAAGAACCTGAAAAGTGATGAAAGAGC
>JADBJO010005319.1:92500-95000 GCA_016801955.1 Conus betulinus | reverse complement strand
CAGGGAAAGTAACACAGCGCGGGGCCATGTGCTTCAGGTATTCAACATCTTACAGGGAAAGTAACACAGCGCAAGGGCGTGCATTCAGGTATTCAACATCTTACAGGGAAAGTAAACACAGCGCCAGTGCGTGCTTCAGGTATTCAACATCTTACAGGGAAAGTACACAGCGCACGTGCTTACGGTATTCAACATCTTACCAGTGAACAGTTTACGGCAAAAAAAGCCATGGATACCAGTGCACACACCTTTACAGCAAAGTAAAAGCCAGGGGTAACAGTGCACACACCTTACGGCAATAAAAGATATGCCACACATGCACAGATATCCTACACATCAAAAAAGCCATGAAAGAAATGCACACAGCCTTCCTTTTACAGCCATGGATACCAGTGCACACTTTACGGCAAAAAAGCCATGGATACCAGTGCACACTTTACGGCAAAAAAAAAGCCATGAATAAGTGCACACTTTACAGCAAAAAAAGCCATGAATAAGTGCACACTTTACGGCAAAAAAAGCATGAATAAGTGCACACTTTACGGCAAAAAAAGCCATGAATAAGTGCACACTTTACGGCAAAAAAAAGCCATGGATACCAGTGCACACTTTACGGCAAAAAAAGCCATGAATAAGTGCACACTTTACGGCAAAAAAAAAAAGCCATGGATACCAGTGCACACTTTACGGCAAAAAAAAAAAGCCATGGATACCAGTGCACACTTTATAGCAAAAAAGTCATGGATACCTGTGCACACTTTACGGCGATGGAAACATTGTGCTCAGTGTGCACGGATAGTCTACATGTGACGCTGAAAATAACATGGTGCCAATGTGAAAAGAAATCCTGCAACAAAAATAACACGATGCTAGATATGAACGCATATCCTACACGGAAAATAACATAGCGCGAGAGATGGAACGGATATCCTACACCAAACATAACAGGATGCAGATATAAACGGACATCCTACACCGAACATAACAGGATGCAGATATAAACGGATATCCTACACCGCAGATAACACGGTGAGAGACATGGATGGATATCCTATACCGAAAATAACATGGTGCTGGATACGAACATATCCTATCCTACACCGAAAATAACATGGTGCTAGATATGAACGGATATCCTGCACCGAAGAGAACATAGTGCGAGATATGAACGGATATCCTACGCCAAAACGGATATTCTACATCAAAGATAACATGGTGCCAGATATGAACGGATCTCCTATACCCAAAATAACATGGTGCCAGATATAAACAGACATCCTACACCCAAAAAACAACATGGTGCCTGGTTGACCCAGGAGTGACGTATCGCGTTCGCAGTTTGAAATTCCGACCGACACAAAAACTGTCATCTCCACTGCCCACCTTAATGTGCTGTTCTCCGCTTTCCCGTGCTCCACCCTCCCCGCCCACACACATGCAGTCTGAAGCCCCGCCCACACACATATGCAGTCTGAAGCCCCGCCCCACACACATATGCAGTCTGAAGCCCCGCCCACACACATATGCAGTCTGAAGCCCCGCCCACACACATGCAGTCTGAAAGGGTTAATCTGTCACGTTACCTTATGGAGCATATGAACATACGCCTGAATGTACCTATCCAAACAATGAGAATAAGTAGATAGCCCTAACATAGCCAGTGTACTTATCTCAACAGCTAAAATAAATGGTAGACAGACCTGAAAAGGCCAGTGCAACGACTCAAACAAGTATACATAATGGACAGCCCCAATAGCGCCAGCTGCAAGGAAGATCAATGACAATATCATGGGAAAGCAGTGACGAACTGCAACATCAAGCGTTTAAACAAAGAAAGGAGGATAAGGACATCATGAAAAATAACAGAGAGATGAGGCCAAGGGAAGAAAGGAAAGATCAATAAGGACACCACTAGCAAGGACAAATGGATGATGAAACCATGACAACAGGAAAGACGGGTGTGAGTATGGAAAGACAGATCTTGACATCATAAGAAAGAAAAGCAAAGAAAAAAAAACCCCCCGAATGTGCTGTTCTTACAGAGAAAGTAACATGCAGAAGATGAGTGTGGACATCATAACAAGCAAAGATGGGTGGGACATTGTGAGAAAGTACAGATGGCAGTAAACATCATGAGATACGAAAGATGGGTATAGACATCAAGAGAAAGGGAAGATGAAAGTGGACATGATGAGAAAGCAAAGATGGGTGTGGACATTGTGAGAAAGGAAAGATGGATGAGGACATCATGAAAATGTAAAGATGGATGAGGACATCATGAAAATGTACAGATGGATGAGGACATCATGAAAATGTACAGATGGATGAGGACACATTGAGAAAGGAAACATGGTTGTGGACATAATCACCTTTGGAGAAAAAAGTGAGACAGAGGGGAAATGGCGGAAATCTTACCCAAAGGGATCTTACAGTTTGCCAGCCTTTTTGTTCATTATGAGTGGCTGCTCATAAACGAAGTGTGCCACTGTTTTTCTTTTTC
>JADBJO010005319.1:80000-87500 GCA_016801955.1 Conus betulinus | reverse complement strand
TAGGTCTGTGTCCTACCCCTCAGACATACCATAATATTACAGGTCTGTGTCCTACCCCTCAGACATACCATAATATTATAGGTCTGTGTCCTACCCCTCAGACATACCATAATATTATAGGTCTGTGTACTACCCCTCAGACATACCATATTATAGGTCTGTGTCCTACCCCTCAGACATCCATAATGTGGTCTGTGTACTGCCCCTCAGACATACCATAATATTATAGGTCTGTGTACTACCCCTCAGACATACCATAATGTTATAGGTCTGTGTACTACCCCTCAGACATCAGACATACCATAATATTATAGATCTATGTACTACCCCTCAGACATACCATAATATTATAGATCTGATATACCCCTCAGACATACCATAATATTATAGGTATAGGTCTGTACTACTGCCCCTCAGATGTACTACTGCCCCTCAGATATACCATAACATCGCTCCACAAGTGTCGATGTACAGCAAAATCAATTGTCCAGCTTCAAATGAGAGAGAGAGAGGAAGAGAGGGGTGGGGGGAAGAGGTAGAGTGACGGAGAGAGAGAGAGAGGGGGGAGAGAGACTGATGGAGAGAGAGCCACATGAAGAGAGAATGAATGAATGAATGGTTTATTGTGATAAGCTTTACAAAGCCCATTCACAAGGGTGGGGAAGGGGAGAGGGGTAGGGACTGTGTATAAACAAAAATCATAAAACATGACCAATACATAACAGGAAAGATCATCCGGACGAGGAATCCAGATCACGGAAAAGCATCGAATCAATCAGCACCGAACATTAATAAGTCACATTCTCAAAACGTTCATGAACAATTGCGGCATTGCAGTAGTCACAATGGATCGCCAAGATTTCGGTTTTCGCCCTCTGTGTACACACGGGTACGTATCAATGTGCCCCCGTCTCATTGTGCCCCCGTCTCATTGTGCCCCCAGTGTCGTCTCATTGTGCCCCCGTCTCGATGTGCCCTCCGTCTCGTTGTGCCCCCGTCTCATTGTGCCCCCATCTCGTTGTGCCCCCGTCTCGTTGTGCCCCCATCTCGTTGTGCCCCCATCTCGTTGTGCCCCCGTCTCATTGTGCCCCCATCTCGTTGTGCCCCCGTCTCATTGTGCCCCCGTCTCGATGTGTGCCCCCGTCTCGTTGTGCCCCCGTCTCATTGTGCCCCCATCTCGTTGTGCCCCGTCTCATTGTGCCCCCGTCTCTCGATGTGCCCCCGTCTCATTGTGCCCCCGTCTCATTGTGCCCCCGCCTCATTGTGCCACCATCTCGTTGTGCCCCCCTCTCATTGTGGCCCCCGTAAGAATAACTGAAACAAAACTAAACTGAGGATATTGCATCACTGACTACATAATCTCTCTCTCTCTCTCTCTCTCTCTCTCTCTCTCTCTCTCTTAACAAACACAAGGAAGAACACCAACCGTCTCACTTCAAGGTCGTTTGTGCATCCCGGCGAAATTGTATACACCACTTATACATCTGTATGCAATTTCGGCCATTTAAAAAACGTATAATAACTAATAACTTTATTATCAAACATTGAAAATAACGTATCATTTGCAAACTGTATTCATTGAAAATCAACTCTTGATAAAAATAAAGACATAAAACAATGAAAAAAGAACTTTATCTTTGAGATACAGTAGACTGCCGTTATCACGCAAATCTTCAATCAAGGGGCAAAACCAGGCTCAGGACCCACACCGGTGATGACGCCTAACTTTCGCGGGCTTTGAGGAAGTTTTTTTTTTTTTTTTTTTTTTTTTTTTAGGCTTGCCTACGTTATAAGTATGCCATGGGGAATTCCCAATGCCTTTCATAGGATGGACGAGTTTATTACTTAAAAGAGGGACGAAGGGTTGCTGTTTCAGAGGAGTAACTGACGAGACTGGCGAAATTGCCTGTGGGGCGAAAATGTAACAAGGGACCCTATGATGAGCTAGCGGAATCACCTAGTTATACACATCAAAGTCATCTACGTCATGATGGCGGCTCTTCAAAGAAAGAAGAAGAATTCAACGCCGCGTCACACATGAAAGAAAATCCTGAGTATATCCCGTCACTGAACTCGAAAGCCAAACCGCTAAAACTCAGTTTAAGTATGGCTTTCCTGGTGAGAGGTGAACGCGGTGGAAAAGTTCTCGCATGGAGAGGTTACAGATACACTTTTCATAAAAGCACTTCAGATGGCCAGTTAGCTTGGCGCTGCTGGCGCCGTGGGCAGTGCCCCGCGAGGACAACAACAGATGTGTTTGACACAAATGAGGACAACCCAGATATCCGTGTGGTTTTTCAAGCTTCCTGCCACAACCATCCGCCAGACACGGATTTAGTGAATAGAGCTCTTGCTCGGGCGGGAAGCCTCTGAAGACCCCAACCTGCCCAGCCAGGCAGATATACCACGCTGGTGCTCACCGGTTTCGAAGAGCTGCTCCTGGTGGCGGTTTTGAAATGGCGCTGTGGGGACCCATCCACTTCGAACTTCCTGCCGCAAGGGTGTCTGGCTGCTACTTTCACTTCGCGCAATGCTTGTGGAGAAAGGTGCAGGATCTCGGACTTGCAGAGCCGTACCGCAACAACGAACGTCTACGGACTTTGATCAGAAAGACCATGGCTCTAGGTTATTTGCCTCTGTTGCTTTGTCAGATCGTCGTTCCAGCAGTTGCTGACATCACACAACACACACAGAGGCTCATCGCAACGTACCCTCAACTTGACGAATATTTGCAGGACTATATGTTCCGCACTTACGTTGCTGCCGACGCCCGTTTCCCTCCTGGTGACTGGAACGTGCACAGCCGAGACATGGACCAGAGGACCAACAACCACGTGGAGAGTACGTATATCATCATGTTTTAGCTACAACGCAGTCCTCTTGCTTTCAGACTCCTCCCTTTCTTGCTTGCCTCTCTCTCTTGCCTCATGCTGTTGTTGTTGTTGTTGTTGTTGTTTGTTGTTGTTGTTGTTCTTCTTCTTCTTCTTCTTATTTCTTCTTCTTTGCTTTCTATTTGTTCTTTTTTCGTTTTTAGTACAAATAGTAGGCCTATCACACTAATAATCCACTCCTTCATAACTGGGTAATTGGACAAACAGAAAGGTTAAACTTAAAATCTCATGGGCTGCGAAGTTTAGTGACTATAGGTTTGAATAACGTAGCTTTAGTATTATCTTGACCTTGCATAAAGGTCACCATATAAAGTACGTCTTAGAGCGTCTTCCCATAAAGTACCAGTGTTCTAAATTTGGTGAAGGTAGCTTTAATAGTTCCCTAGAAAATCAACTTTGAGTTTTCGCGGACGGACACGGTGATGTCATTCCATTGCCATTTTCCCCCAAGGCCGTTAAAGCCGCATTCACCAAATTTGGCTTATTCATGGTATGACCTAATTGAGCATACTTTCTTTTTGATCTTGGCCCTAGGTCAAGGTCACAGTGACTGACGGAAAATGACACAAACGACCACACACGCCGCCTTTTTGTTTACTCAGGTGAGCTAATTAAAGAGAGATGAAAATGAAGGAAGAAATCCTCTCATTTTTTTTGCCAGGCTACCACAGAGCGCTCAATCAGCTGATGGGGGTGAGGCATCCTAACCTGTGGCACTTTATCCGATCCCTGAAAGACTGCCAGGCAGAAGCAGAAGGCAAGCTGGTGTCAGCAGAGAGGGGGACACTCCATCCCCACGCTGCCGTAAGTGGCGGGTTCTGGAGGCCCAGATACGACGACTGCATGGGCAGCTGGAGAATGGTGTTCGAGATTTGCAGTCGTTCAGGGGAGCTGTGAGCCATGCGCTCTGGCACCCAAGTGTCTAGCTACCTAGCTGTCAGTTTCAACACACTGTTGTAAACATCAAGATTTTGACCTTTTTTTTTTTTTTGGTAAATGTGTGTATAGGCTGCATTTAGCCTACCTGTGGTGCTGATTTTTTTGGCAATTTATGTACTCAAATTTTAGTAGTTTGTTTCATTTGACAATGTAAAGAAAGCATGACTATTGTGAATGCAGAAAGTAAAATTTCTGGTGTTTTTTTAATATGCTTTTTTTCTGATAATGTGAAAGTTTGCTTTGGCTTTTATCTCATTTGACTTTACAAGAAAAAAAATCATAATTGTGTAGTCTTTTGTTAATTTCTTTAATTTCTTCATTTGCCTTTTGCTATCAAAAAGTTTCGATATCAATTTCATAATGCCAGTTGTGAGAAAGAGCATTTTGAACAATGGTTTCTTTTTATTCTCTCTTCTTGTGTTTTTATTACTAGCGTACGATGCTACAATGAATGGTAAAACCAATATCTTTGAATTGTTCGCCATGGCTTGAAATGGGTGATTTTCTTTCACTCATGAATAAAGGAAGAAATTAATGCAAAAATCAGTTTTCATATTTACTATTTTGTCTCTTGTTGTTGTCTGCCACACTTATCTGGCCCCTTCCACTGGCGTTAGACCCCAAGCCGCACAATCCGATCTGTCCTTCACACACACACACACACACCCAGGCCCCGGGGCACATTGACATGAAAGGTGGAATTGAATAGCCGAATGGCTAGAGTCGCGGACTTGTGATCGTAAGGTCTCGAGTTTGAACCTCGCTCGAGGAGGAAATTTTATATCTTCTGAGTTGCATGTGCTCTGACTCCATTCCCGAAGTCTTTCGGATTTAGGCTGTAAAACAAGGTCCTGTGCGTGAACGCATGTATCAATATCGTGCACGCATGTAAAATCCCACTCCTGCTTTTCAGGAACAGTTGGCCTATGCGTTTCACGTAGGCCAGTGTGAGTGGATGCCACGAAAATAACGCATTCACTCGGCTACTTTGGCGTGGTCGAGAGTAAAACATACTGGGAGTGTATGAGATAGAGAGAGACTGTTTGTGATTTCTGTGAATGACCAACGTGAATGGCTCCAGGTCGATAGATCCCGGGGTCGTTAGATCCCAGGGTTGATAGATCCCAGGATTGACAGTTAGTGTCGATCAATACAGCTAACATGCAGCAACTCCTCTGTCACTAATACACTTTTACGTCCAGCCATAAAATGTTTACTTGGGGGAGTTTATCTAAAATTAGTAACACTCTTTCGCGTCTGTGACCGTGTGTGTTTGTGTGTGTGTGTGTGTGTGTGTGTGTGTGTGTGTGTGTGTGTGTGTGTGTGTGATGACAATAGGCTGCGATACAGCTGGATTGAATTTAATGATTTTTTTTTTTTTTTTTTTTTGCTGTCTCATCTTCTGTGGTACCCCCAGTGGCGTAACCCCCACGCCGCTCATTCCGAGCTCCCCCCACATATCCGATCTGGGTTTGTTCTGTCTCTGTCCCAGTGCCAGGAGTCTAAAGGCTCTATCAATGTTCAGTCGCCGTGAGGCCACCGACCATAAGCACCCCGCACTGCTGCCGAGTCACTTCGGTGGTGTTCAATAGTGCCTGTTCTGATTTAACATACTCAGGACACCACCTACTAAGCCCCCTACTGACGACAATATTAGCTTAGTCGCGGAGCCAGACTGAGTGAGGGTCCTCTGTGGCTAGGAAGCCGTCACTACAACCGCCCAACGACAGCCCCAAAGACCCTCAAGCGCTGAAGACTTTGACACAAACTCACCACAGATATGGAAGCGAAGGGAAATCGGAACTGAGATCACCATGAGAGCAGGGCATGAAAGGCCACACAAGCTAATAATTTTTTTCATTATTTCTTCAATGAGGGATGAGGGTGATTTTAGATGATGCCATGGCGTTCCATTTTTTTCCGAGACTACTTGACAGGGCAGTCCTCAACGCTTACTTCCATAATATATCCTGGCGTCAACCAGGCCCGAGTGACACAGACACCTGCAGTGTTGGTCATGAAATTTGAGCAACACTCTCGGAAGCGCATCCGTTAAGTAGATGAAACTCGACTGTGTGGTCCCAGTCTTCCCATTTGAGCCCACGGCACGCTCGGTAGGAGCCGGCGGCGAGACGAAAAACCCATAATTACTCTGATGGGATTCGAACCACGACCTCCCAGCCCGCAGTCCGCGACGCTAACCACTACGCCACGGGAGCTGATTGAATTTAATGAAATTTTGCACTTAGGTCCGTTGTCACCTAAAGAATTGAATCATGTCATCACTGCATGTCATCATAGACGGGGTCACAATGAGACGGGGGCACAATGAGACGGGGTCACAATGAGACGGGGTCACAATGAGACGGGGACACAATGAGACGGGGGCACAATGAGACGGCATTTTGGGGGCACAATGAGACGGGGGCACAATGAGACGGGGGCACATTGACATGACCCCTCGTGGTCACGCAGCCTCTCACTTCTTCCTTCAAGGAACACAAGCAGTCATTCATTTTCCTTGTTATTTCTTCCAAACATGTCATGACGTCTCCTATTGTAATACTGTCGGCACGTGGTGTCGCTGACATACTCAAATCAAAGGAATCTTCACAATCACTGCTCAGTCAGTCATTCCTCCGACCGCTGGGGTCGTTGGGGGTGGGGGTGGGGGGGGGGGGGGGGGGGGGGGGGGGGGGACTTGATGAGGCAGCCGCCGTTTCTCTCCAGGCTCTTCTGTTAGTGGCTGTCTTGAGGAGATCTGGCATGGTCATTTTGGTCCTGTCCTTTATATTGTCGGACCAGCTCTTTCTCTGCCGTCCTCGTCTGCGCCCTCCTTCAACGGTACCTTGAAGGATGGTTTTGGAGAGAGGGTGTTGTGACTGCTACTATCTATCATACACATGTTCGCTTCTGCGACAAAGGCTTCGGTTACACGTTGAGCTGGAGTCTGTGTCGTAGTTTATTAATGGACTGTCTTTTTTGTCTTTCGGTATCAGAAACATCTTCTACATAATCTCCATTAACACTTTGTGTGTCCACATCACTGTCATTGTGGAATTGTAATGAGGGAACAACAGTAACTGACTCACAGTCTATGTCACACTGTGCCATGTCCATGCGTGTTTCACCGCCAGATGGTTCACTTGGTGCAGGCGAAGATACAGTGAGGGGGTGGTGATCAGAAGACTGAAAGATGTCAGCACAGGGCGGCTCCATTGATGTTGTCATTTCTGTCAGTGTTGTATGACAGACAGGGTGGGGTTGGCAGGAACAGACCGGACGGGGTCAGTACACATTCACTTGCCTTATGTTTCCTGTGTTCCTGGGCCCTTTGCCTGTCTCTGTTGACCTGGATGCACATTTTCTTCTGAACACAGCACTGGGAGCTTTGGCTGGCACGGCAGGGGAATGGTCGGCAGTCGTTTTCAGTCTGAAACGACAACAGTCTGATTGTCTCTGCCTTCAAGTTTAAAAGCTGATAACATCATATCACGCAGAGCGGTGTTCAGGATAGTTTCTACACTTAATGGAAGATCTTTTACTGGCATTATTGTAGTTTGGTTGTAAACACAGATAAATTTGACCAGAGCTATGGGAAGTTCGACTTGCTGGCAGCTAGACAAGAGAAGTCACTCACACATAAAGAGAGAAAGAGAGAGAGAGAGAG
>JADBJO010005319.1:65000-75000 GCA_016801955.1 Conus betulinus | reverse complement strand
CTCATCATCTGTCCTCCCAAAAGGCTCCTGACCACGAAAGAAGTTATAACGCAAAGCAAATTCCCAGCCACAGCAAGGATGGCAATGAGCCAGAAGAAAACCCTGTACAGATCAGCTGGTATCAGTGTTGTACATGACGGGAGCACAGTGTGACCTGCAACACAATGAATTCCACGTGAAGATCCAGGAAGTAGGGACTGGCAACACAATCTGTAATTGGGTGAAAATAGGCGTTCTAGATGATCTGACGTTGAAAGCATATCTAATGGAAAGTGATCTACCATGTTCCCCCGTAAATCCAACTGTCCGATGTGGGGCATGTTCTTAAAGCCTTTTTGCCCAATGCCTTTAATAGCACAGAATGACACGTTTAAAAACACCACGTAAGGCCAGTACAAAGAGAGTTCTCTGTCAAGAGTTTTGAGATAAGCTTTTGAGATATCAACTCGTCTGAGTGAATAATGGATGGCATTTGTCATTTCATTTTTTTATGTTGCTGAGAGGGTTGTTGTCTAAGCGTAGAATAGATAGGTTTGGCAATTCAAAAAAGATAGCCATATTCAACAATTTAAATTGTTATTGGCAAGATCAATATATCTCAAGTTCAGAATCTTAACATGTGAAATGTTGTAAAGTGAGCAATGGGACAAAATCAAATGAACCAGATACATCTTGTTGTTGAAGTCAGACAGGGACATGTTCGAGCCTGATACGTCTACATATCTTAACTGAGCAAACGCCTCAGCAGAAAACGGCCTGTTACACACTAACACCTGCAAACGCCTCAGCAGAAAACGGCCTGCTACACACTAACACCTGCAAACGCCTCAGCAGAAAACGGCCTGCTACACACTAACACCTGACCCTGACACAGACACCCATGTGGACAGGTGAAGTCACACACCAGTTCATCGTCCCGCTGTGGACACTGACCCCAGCCATCACACAGATGTTCTCCATGCACACAGACTCTGGAAGCCTGACACTTGTACAGCCCTGGGCACCTCATGGTTTCACAGCCTTGTTCATCTTCTCCATCAACACAAACATTTCATTGCAGCGAGTGTAAGACAGGCAGACAGTGCAGCCATTCCGTTTGACAACGATAATGGCTGTGAGGGCATGGCTCATCAGGAGCATCAGCTGATGGGTAAAGTAACCTGCCCCAATCAGATTTATATAGAATAGCCGCTTCACATTTCCTCCTTTACTGGCCTTCATATGGATGAAGTATTCACGGGCACATGTGATCTCATCCGAGTCATCCCAGCAGTGTGAGTGCTGGTTGCAACGCTGACTGAGCGACACACATTGGCCATTGGAGCACAGAAAACCAGGGCAGGAAGAATGTTTACAGAATAACTCCTCACTTCAGTCTAGACAGTCCCGTCTGAAGTCACACACAGTGGTGTAGTGCGCCGTGTCCATTCCGTTATCACATGTAAACATGGCCTGGGTGAACATGAATCGTTCACCAAAAAGAAGCGTGTCAGTGTGTTGTGCATCACCCAAATGTAAAGTAGTGCAGTCATCTGGATGCCCTGTTACATGGCCAGCATAATCACGTGACAGGAGAGTCATGTGCCGGTCTGGACATAGAAATAAACACTGCTGAGTATACACAAACGTAAAATTAGGTGTTGGCGTTTGCACGAATGCCAACGAGAGGGAAGCAGTTGAACCACGGGACGGTGCCGTCAGTTCACATAATGAGATTTTGTACTCAGATGCAGGACGAATGTTAAATACATAAGTAAAGCAAAGTTCCATTGAGTAAATCGATTCAATTGTGTAAGCCCTATCAACAATGAGTCTAGAACCGTAGTAAAAATGACTCAGGCTGTACGTAACTGTATTGTCAATCCAGATTGGAAGCATGCTGTATACAAACGGATGAGATGTCCAACCTGTCGTGTAACCTACAAACGCGTGAAAAACGGTCACAATGCCTAAAGACATGTAAAACATCTTTCTGCTCCTTTCTCGTTTTGATAGTCCCTAGTCTCCCACCTAATTTATGACACTCATATTGCGAGAAGAATTCAGCTGTAGCAGTGTGTAGCACTTGTTTCGTGACGCTACTAACCCCCGGCACTCCGCATTGCTGAAGGGGCAGTGTTCTGTTTCATCCCGTCCGTCTTCACACTCTGCATTGTGATTGCAGTCCAGGTGGTGTTGAAAGGTGGAATAGTAATGACCTGAACAATGGAACAAACCACTGGGTAGTTTCATGTTTGTAGTATTGGCAGAGAGCGCAGAGAAATAAAGTTTAAGCATACGGCAATATGCACCGTAATAACAACTATAATGTTTTCAATATTCGATGCAAGTATAATATCAACTGATTTAGAATTTCAGTTGGTCACATGTTCAACTCTGTGATTCGAATGTGACTGTCTGTATATAAACCTTGACACGCAATATTCAGAAAATCCACAATATTGTAGTCGATGTTGAATGTTGAATGTGTGTGTGTGTGTGTGTGTGTGTGTGTGTGTGTGTGTGTGTGTGTGTGTGTGTGTGTGTGTGTGTGTGTGAACGAGCCTGTTATAGAAAGTCACTTGTCTTACACGTAAGATCATTTCTAAGTCAAACAAAAACACAGAAACAGAAGCTAGGCATGGAGACATAACAGCATGTTTAAAAAGTCTCTTTAGTGTGTTAGCCTGCAGGTCTTCAGGTCATCATACACCCACTGTCCTCCATGTGTGCCACTCCTCATGCTGAAAAGGGGGCCAGCTGGCATTCAGGTGATGGTCGTTGAATGCCCTCCTCTTATCAACTGCTGGGGTTCAAACCTACACTTTGTGGATGGTTGCCTGCCTCTGGAAGGTCCCTTATCAGACACTCGTCGTAAGTGTGGAAATATCTAAGGCTCAGGACGTTTGTTTTGTATGGTGTGTGTGTTGACAGGTAACGTAATGACAAGGAATGTCCTCATCTGTCGCTCTGTTCTTGTGTTCCAAACTATCAGGCTTGTTCCTGCATGTAATTGTTTCTACGATTATATCGTTCCTCGCTCAAATTGACACCCATGTCTCCACGCTCACATGTGTACAATTGTACTGTAATACAAACACAAGGAGTGTTGTCTTTATACTAATCACAGGTTGATGTTCGTATACTCATTCATGGGATGTTGACATACAGACTGGGTGACTGAGTACGCTGATATTTTCTGCGGATAATAGTGTTGGTGGAGGAGAAGCAACTTTGTCAGAGTCGTCAGTTGTTTTTTTTGTCACAATGTTATTCTTTGAAGTTACTTTTTTCATTTGTTCATTCGTATCTTTTCATTTCAGAGACTACTTGTACCAATGCACTTGTAAAACGTGGTTGCGGCAAAAAAAACTTTCACAACGGTACGTAGGCTACATATAGATTGGCTTGCACACAATAGTTTGACGCAAACCCCTACAATATGCGTTGATGATATTATCCTGATGGAAAGCAATGAATACAACTCATCAGCAGACAGTCCAGAGTGTACAGTAAAGAGCGTACACGAGGTATGGAATCATGCTCATAAAGGTGTACAACATTGATCCCCATCACGAGGTAAACAAGAGCTGCCACCAGGCTCATTGAATAGGCGGTGTAGGAAAACATACAACAAACTACTATAGCTGTTACAGCAGGATTAAATGATTTAAATGTGCTGATGGCAACCCATCATTGGCTTCACATTTACATTGAATTGATCATACAGGCATTTAATGATAGTTGTTTGCTCAGACACATTTTCTGCATTCTTTTTCTTTTTCTATACATTTTTTTTTGGCCATTTTCTGTACCACCTCAGCGGCAGTGCCACACAGCGGCTCATTCCGACACCCCGTCCACAGCCACAGCCTGGTCAGTCCGACACCCCGACACCCCGGTCACCGACACCCCGTCACAGCCTGGTCAGTCCGGCACCCCGTCCACAGCCACAGCCTGGTCAGTCACCCCGTCCACAGCCACAGCCTGGTCAGTCCGGCACCCCGTCCACAGCCACAGCCGGCACCCCGTCCACAGCCACAGCCTGGTCCGACACCCCGTCCACACAGCCACAGCAGTCCGGCACCCCGTCCACAGCCACAGCCTGGTCAGTCCGACACCCCGTCCACACCCCAGTCCGACAGCCACACAGCTGGTCAGTCCGGCTGCAGCCCCGGCACCGGAAATGCACAGGGAGCAGTCAATGCCAAGTCGTTAAGAGGCAACCCACTGATGGAGACACCGCACTGCTGCCGAGTCACTTAGGTGGTGTTCAGTGGCGCCTGTTCTGATCTAACATACGCAGGACACCACCTACTAAGCCTCGCACTGGCGTCAATAATTGCTTAGTCGTAGAGCCGGTGTGAGTGACCTCTCCCTCCGGAGGGCGCCACCACGTCCGTCCAACGACAGCCCCCACGGACTCGCCGATACCTGTGGCTCCGATGAAATCAAACCAAGGCCACAGACGTGCAGAGGACATCGCAACTGAGGTCACCATGAGAGCAGGGCATGAAGGGGCACATAATTTGAGACTTTTTTTTTTAAATGCTGATCGATGAGAATGCGGATGATGAAGATGATGCTACGGATTTCCATTCTGGCCTGATACTTCATGACAGAGCTTCATAGACGCATCCATTAAGTGGATGGAACTCGACTGTGTGGTCCCAGTCTTCCCAACTGAGCCCGTAGCTTAACTCAACTCTGCGCAGGAGCAGGTCAGGACAGAAAAATCTCACATGACTCTGATAGGAATGGAACCCACGACCTCCCAGCCGGGAGTCCGCGGCGCTAACCACTTCGCTACGGCGGCCGGCTCTGCATTGTTTTTTCATCGCAATGCAAGGCGAATGAATGTCATAATGTAAGACAGCACAACAGCTACGCCACAAACTTGTCTTACAGGCAACAGTTGTCCAGGCTCCGGGGTTAGGCAAGACACTTGTCTCCTAGGTATTAAGCGTCTTCAGCTGACTTGGTTCAGGGATTTTTTTTCTTTCGCAGTATGAGTTGTCCCCGGCTAACTGGCTTAGGTGTAAGGCAAGAAACTTTGTCTCGTAAGGTGTCCTCAGCTGGAAGGACTCCATAAACTGCTTTCCTGAGTGACTCCTGATCTGTGTGAAGACTGTGTGATTCGGGCCGGACGCAAGCGTAGACTGTCCGTGAAGACATTTCTGTGGGTGCCAGCCTGGCCTGCTGTGTGAAAAGAATGGTGTGGTTGTCACTGTGTGGTACCTAGTGCTGTCGTCGCACGCTCTCTGGTGGTGGCGAGAACTCTATGCTGTCATTGTTCAAACTCGTTATATATCATGTATTTGTTTTGATTTCGATGGTTCAGATAGCAAAAGAAAAAAAAAGTAGAAACTGAACTTGTTGCCTGGCTATGTATGTTCATGTGGTGTGGGTGTGTGTAGAGAAAGGTCGTGCGCGCATCCAAACTTCTTCAGGGGTGAGTCAGACAGCAAAACACACACCACACGCCGGATAGCAACAACGATATGTTAGCTCACTGCCCGTCAAATGTGTGTGTGTGTGTGTGTGTGTGTGTGTGTGTGTGTGTGTGAGAGAGAGAGAGTGTGTGAGCGCGCGCGAGAGAGAGCGTGCGTGCGTGCGTGCGTGCGTGCGTGTGTGTGTGTGTGCATGTGTGCGTGTGTGTGTGTGTGTGTGTGTGTGTGTGTGTGTGTGTGTTTGCTAGCTAGGTTCTTTAAAGATTACAATTTATGGTGTATAAATCTCAACAAGCACAAGCTTTTCTTCACGTGATGACTTCCGAGTCATCTAGATACATCACTATGAGAAAAGAAGTCAGAGTAGGTTGAGTCCCTTTTTTTTTTTAAAAAAGGAGTGTACATGTCCAGCAAAACGTGTTGTCATGCCATCGGTCAGACAACTGAAAGATGAGATAGTGATCATCCTAGCTGGTTATTTCAAGTACCAGAACAACACTGATGGTCGCTTCATGGTGACGAAAGTAAGAGTTTGCGCAGAATGTCCAATATTGACTCAGACTTTGCTCAGCTGTATAGCGCCACAGCAATCGAAGTTTTTGTGATCAAATGTGATTGTATCAACACAGCTTGCTTTAAACTTTTCTTCTCATTCTTCCCTGAGAGTTAAAAGCCTGTTCGAATGGTCGGTGGAACTGTTCTGCAAAATACTATGCTAGTTTCCGTCACCACGTGGTCTGTAACCTGAAGACCGAGTGTGAAGATGGGCGGGATGAAACAGGTTCCTGTCCCTACAGCAGTCCTGAGTGCCAGGGAAGGATAGCAATGTGTAACAGCTGCTACACTCTTGTTGAGGACCTGCAGGGATTGGTCAGTGATAAGATCGACGTGAACAAACGGCCAGTGACTACTGCAGTTCACTAGGAGGCTGGTTAGTTTGCCACTGTGTGTCATCGATTCACTGTCTGCGATTATAAGTAAAACAAACATGCGTGGAGACGTTTGCAAGGTATCGTTCCTGTTATATATACTAGAGATACATCATTGCCAAATATGTGTATATTAAGCGTGATCAACGTAGACAAAACAGTTCTTTACCATTCTTTTTCTCATCAAATTGAGCCAAGTTATAAATCGAAAAGAGTTCTTGTACAATAATTATTCGATCATCTGACGAATGGTTCTAACGAGTCATTTCCATTGGAAATCTTCTATTGATTATCCATTCAGAATTACGAGACTTATCTGTCAGTTCACAAGAAACGATACAGAAAAGGACGTTGATAATGCCATGGTAGTTAATCTAACATATACAAACTTTCTCACGGGACAACGATACATGAAAAACTGCCGTGATGGTCACGTGACACACATGTCTTCGCTGTGGTTCCAACCAACATGACATTTGTGATCAACAATCCTCATCTCCTTGTGGTGCTTTTGATCCATTATCATATACTGATGAGATTGACTCAGATCACTCAATCTCATCAATAAGACCGTTTGCTTGTCATGATCGATACGGGACATTATCATATTCTCTGGTTTGTGACTCATAGCTGATTGTCAAGATGACAGTGATGACTATTTCTGTAAGCATCCCCCATGTGTCAGCAGGTTCAGATGTACTAACCAGCAGTGCTTGCCCTTTGATAACGTCTGTGATTATCTATTCCATTGCGAAGATAAATCAGACGAAAAAAGTTGTTTTCGATACAAGGCAGATGATTGTTATTTAATGTATCCTTTCCAATCTCCTGTTCTTGTTACTTTTGATGGGGCACGAAAGTTCATCTCCACCCCAGTGAACTCCAGTGTGTCCTGTCCTGGGTTACACTCACTAAACGTTGTCCTGGAGGGTTGAACGTTAAACTGTCTGCCTGTCTACACACGGAGGGGGTAAACGACTGTCTGCCTGTCTACACACGGAGGGTTAAACGACTGTCTGCCTGTCTACACACGGAGGGTTAAACGACTGTCTGCCTGTCTACACACGATGCAATGGGATGTATGACTGCAGCGGTCATCAGGACGAAGAGTCATGCCACAAAGTGGAATGTCCAGGATTCTTCCCGATGTAGACGTTCAGCGACATGTGTACACAACGACCACATTTGTGACGACTGGCCTCACTGCCCGATGAAAGATGATGAAATATTATGTGACACCACGTGCCTTTGAACTGTCTGTGTCAAGGTCACACCTTCCTGTGTCCTCGACCTTTCTTGGTAGCTTCTTTTCCCCCCTCCGTTACTTGAATGCTGCAGGTTCTGGCATGACTCTGTCCGATGTGATTAACAACACTTTGCTTATTGGAGTGGTTTTGGCTCGCTGTTTTATGACCCATCTATACAGAGCGCAACTTATGAATCTGAGACTACTTGATCGCAGTAACAATAACTTGCAACATGTCAACATGAGTACGCTTCTTGGATTTGGAAACTTACAAGTTCTCTCCCTGTCGAACAATCCCTGACCTCTCTCCACATTGATCTGCCGTCTGTCAGCCAGGCAAGTGCATGACTGTGCTGGGTCTGTGCTGGGCCGTCTGTCGCTCAAGGGCATTGACTGTGCTGACTGTCGCTCGATCTCTGTCTTCGATCTCACGATCTTCTCACTGTTTTCAGGCATATATCATTGAATCTGACCTTCACTTCCATTCACACAATCAGTCCTGCACAGTCCCAGTTCACATCAAAATGGATTCAGCTGGACATGGTTGGTAGTCCTGTGAAAAAGTTTCCACCTGACATCATGAACAGTTTCTCTGCTCTACGATTCATAACGACTGAAAACTACAAATTGTGTTGCAAAAATGTGCACTTACATTACAGCATGGATTTGTCTTGCATTGGCCCACAAGACGAACTTTCTTCCTGTGAAGATTTGCTGCAGTCATGGACGTATAGAGTGTTCCTCTGGCTGACTGCTGTCCTGTCAGTAACGTGTAATGTCTTTTGTTGTTGTGCCCGTCTGTTTTCCCAAGAGCATGGCATCTGCAACTGACTTCAGTGTGTTTGTCACCAACCTCACCATAGCTGATTTCCTGATGGGGGTGTACATTACAGTTATTGGAACAGCTGATGAAAGGTACCGAGACGATATTTGTACCATGATGACACATGGAAACACAGTGTGACATGTGTGACATCCGGGCTTTTGTCTCTGCTGTCAAGTGAAATGTCAGCTTTTATCATCTGGCTCATTACGCTCGATCGTTTTCTTGTTCTCCGTTTTCCTTTCAGCGCAATGAGATTTGACAGAACGTCAACAGTACAGATTTGCTTCCTGACTTGGTTAACTGGGTGCTTGTTAGCCTTGGTACCTTTGCTTCCAGTAACTTCACACTGGAATTCTACAGTCAACTGGTATTGCATACCTTTACCACTTACAAGACGAAACTTCCAAGGAAAGTCGTATTCTTTTAGTGTTTTGATTGTTCTAAATTGTGTTTTGTTTTTACTGATTTCTATTGGACAGACTTTCATTTACTGGACAATACAAGACAATACACTGAACACCGAGTCTACAAAAGTGTCCAAGGATGTGAGAACAGCTCGGCGGCTGATCTCCATTGCAGTAACAGATTTCATGTGCTGGTTTCCAGTTGGACTGTGTGGAATGCTGGCACTGTCTGGCACTCCCATTCCTGGAGAGGTCAATGTGGCTCTGGCCATATTTGTCTTGCCTTTAAACTCAGCATTAAATCCTTTTATGTACACACTTTGGCTGAAAAAAGAAGAAACCAAAGGAAGACAGGCTTCTCAACTGGCTGGAATCCAAAGCTGACTTACTCGATGTCGCAACAGGTTGCAATGGCTAATGGATTTTTTTTTTTACAAAATCATGTGTAGGTCCTATGGGAAATGCTTTTACTGTTTTATTTTCATATTCTAATAACATTTTGTTTCTGGATTCATTTTACAATATAACGACTGATATCTGCAAAAAGCAGCGTGACAAATGACCGTATTCTTTTGAAAATGTAGCAGGCATTGCGAGTTTGTCCACCAATATGAATAGGTGTTAAATAAACGTATATTTTCATCTCAGAAAGAGGTCCATAATGTGCGCCGTTCGTCACATGTAGCAGGCAATGCGAGTTTGTCCACCAATATGAATAGTGTTAAATAAACGTATATTTTCATCACGTCACACCGTAAGGCAGAGTCCATAATGAGCGCCGTTTTCGTCACAATCCGTTCGTCACAATCTTTTTTTTTTCCTACTGCCGGAAAATGAAGACGCAGAGTCGTAATGAATTGTCGGCCGCTTTCATTCCCAAGTCATTATTATCCGACAATATTCATCAGAACATCCGGGATCTCTACCCTTATTTAGAAGAGCTACAGTTTTTTTTTCCAAGCTAAAACAATTGTAGTAACTTTGAAGGAAAGTAAAATTCATAAACAGAAGACTTACAATCTTTCCAGCTAGAACATAATTTCATAACCAGCGCAACCAACTGCACATGGTGTAACAGGAGTAGTCTCGCTACTCGTCTACAAATAATCTTTCCTTCATGTCAGGCTTCAGTGGCTTTACGTAAAGCAATAACTCTGTGTTCTTAT
>JADBJO010005319.1:52500-60000 GCA_016801955.1 Conus betulinus | reverse complement strand
TTGTGAGATATGAGCCAAAAAGCGTAAGAGTTTTTGTGGATAAGCCATACAATTTCAATTTTCTGAGAAGAAGTTATGGGTCTATCACATCAAATGCTTTTTTTGAAATCAATAAAATAGGACACCACAATATCTGTTGTTGTTAATGCTATTTAGCCAGTCATCAACGAGGTTGATTAGGGCTGTGTGGCATGAATGGTTGTGTCGGAACCCGGACTGTCTTGGATGAAGCAAGTGGTAAGTATTAAGGTGGTGTAATGTGTGTTTGTTTATGTGTTTTTCCAAAGGTTTGGAAAGAGAGAGAGAGAGAGAGAGAGAGAGAGAGAGAGTGCCGCAGGTGCAGTTCTCTTCTATCTTCGTTCAGTATTGTTTTGCATTCTTTACATAGGATATTTTGTCTCTTGGTGGCGGATTTGGTACATTGAAAAGTGTTGGTACTGCACTCTAAATCAGTCAACAGTTTTTTTTGCGGTGTGGTCCATGAACTGATTGGCTTCAGAATGCTCAGAACAAATAGAACAGTGTGCATGAAGGTACGCAGCTGATCTTCACGCCTACAGTTCTGAACCCATTTCTTGCATCTGTAAAAACACAAATAGTGAAACTCAGCCTGTCTCCTTCGCCCCCCCTGTACTGAACTTGCCAGCTTGCATTTCTTTAAACTCTGCTTTGAGCATCATCTTCTTGTCATTCTGTGAGAAGAGAATGGTAGGCATCAAACGTTTCCCTCCTTGGGATTCACGGTCTCACCTACCATCTTCGATTTAAAAAAAAAATTCTTCAATTGTACGCAAGTGATCAAAATGATCAAAATAGCGCAGACTTAAATTTCTTCTTCTTCAGAGCCCATGTTCAGAGAGTACTGAGCGCCGCGGCCTGTCCAGCAGCTGTGCAGACGATTGCCGGCTGGAATGGAGGAAGCCAGCGGGGGATGTTGTTTAGATTTCCGTCAACAAACCGTCACTGCTGTGTCAAACAACCGCATTCCACTCGCTGGAGAGGGTTTTTTCAGCGTAGTGTGTCGCCAGCTTCAGTGAGCGCTCTGTTGTTTACCAGAAGCGCACGTGCGCCACGCTCTCTCCTCCGGCGGCACACGATCGGACCGGGCCCGAACTATCGACACGTCGGAATCGTGAAGTGTCGGACTACGGATCGGACCCAACTCGCACGACCTGCCGGAGCTTGTGTTGGATGGCATTAGAATTCAATCCCACTTTAACGCTTGTTTGTCAGGCAAACTAATCGTAGATGGTTGTTGTATTTTGATTGTTTCCGATTTATCACATGTTACTTGTATCAGTAATATACAAACGTAATTGATATTGAACATTAAGGGTATGTTTGGTGACATTTATTGAACAGTACTTTCTACTGCTTCTCTTATGCACTGCACGTCTGAAAAAACCCCACTGTAATTATCACAAAAAAGTTGATTGATGATTAAAAGAAGAAATAAAACGAAAAAAAAACAAAACAAAACAAAATAAAAACGGACAAATGTTTAGTCTGCATTACAACTGTTTACATCATCAATATGTTTTAGTAGTAGACTACTACTACCACCATTACAACTGCAACATATTTTTTTCCTGCTTTTGGTTGTTTCCGATTTGTTACATGCTGCTCTATATATGTACAAAAGAAAGGGATAATGAATTGAAAAGGGTATGTTTGGTGACATTTATTTATGTACTTATGTGTATGAAACTACTTTTTACCACCACAAAGAAACCAACGTACAATCAAAACAATAAATGAAACACACACACACACACACACACACACACACACGCGCACACGCGCGCGCGCGCGCACGCGCGCGCGCGCACGTTTACTAAGTATTAGAACTGTTTGAAACAACAGGAATAATTTCTCTTTTAATACTATTTGTAAAACCAACTACAAGTGCTGCTATTACATTTTCCTTTCAACTTGGTCTTCTTCTGCTACTGCTACTACTACTACTACTACTACTACTACTACTACTACTACTACTACTACTACTTCGTCGTCTCAGCTTTCAGACCATTCCGTCGTTTTGACCTTCACTGTTTATCAGTCGATGACGAACCCAAGACATACCCGTGGGAACACCGCGAAGTGTACGTCTCTGTCCGAAATGCTGGAACTCAGCCAGTGTGGGGGTCCGTGCACATTTATGTCCCTAGCACAATAAGGGGCTTTCCCGGCACAAACTGTTGCATGTTCCCAAAGTTTTGCAAATCTTCTCAGCACAAAGTGTCACACTTTTGCACAAAGTGTCGCATGCGACACTTTGTGCAGCAGCGACACTTTGTGCAGCAGCGACACTTTGCGCCGCACAGTCAGTCCAGTCTTCTCATCAAAGTGTCACTCTTTTGCTCTGCCCCTGTCGCCCCCCCCCCCCCCCCCCCCCCATCTCTCTCTTCTCTGTCTGTCCCCCTGTCCCCCTCTGTCCTGTCTCTCTCTCTCTCTCTCTCATAATGACTGTATTATCTCTCTCTTTTTCTTTTCATCATCATCATCATCATCATCATCATCATCATCATCACCTTTATTCTTCTTCTTCTTCTGTCTTCTGCATGTGTTGCACAGCACACACACACACACACACACACACACACACACACACACACACACACACACACACACACACACACACACACGGGGTGGGCTCGCCTTCCATCGTGTCATGCCTTAGACCCCCGGTGAAACTCCGACAATGTACCGCTCCAACTGCCGGTAGGCCTTTGGGACTTCGACCTTTACCCTGTGTGTGGATGTTCCAAGGGTTAGGGTTAGGGGAGGGAGAGGTCGCTAAAACCAGCTTTCCATGGTCCAAGGCATGGGCACACAGCGCACGAAAACATTTAATGGAAAAACTACAGTCAGCCGGAGATTTTGTTAATGTCAAAAGTAGCTCATACAGGAACAGCTATAAAGCAAGTTCCTCTTAAAAGTCACTTGGAAGAGAGATGTGGCTTTCTTACCAAGTCATCCTCCAATGCCCTTTTTATCCATTGTTGAACCTGTCTACCTTGCTGTACATCGTAAGCACTGTACCATGCGTTAGGTGTGGTTTAAACACACGAAGGTCACTTTCCTCTATCACATCTCCCTCACCTTCCCCTGCTCCCAGCCTCTGGTTTGGAATTGTCCATTCGTTCCTATTTCAACCCTTTGTATCGTCATTTCCTACAGTAAGACGTGCGGGCGATATCACTTTCTTTTATGCCACGCCTTATGTCTGCTTTTATGACGTCTAAAAAAGTCCTGTCTCTCTTAAATTTCGTTGCCTGTTTTGTCTTTTTTTTTTTTATTAAGTAACCGTTCTTGTCCACGTTGTGTCATTTTATGTTGGAAGAAATTACGTGGCACTGTAACATGGCACACTACTTGAGGTCAGTGAACTCAAATGAGTCAGTCGGCGAGAGAACTCAGGTGTAAAAACACGTGCAAAGAGTCACTCCCTAAATTGCGGGTAGCTCACCATGACCGCTACAGCAGAGGCTCAGTGAGGGTTTGGAGCGGCATTTCCCTGCAGGACAAGACGGACCGGTCAATGCTGCAGAACGGCACCATGAATGCAGCCAGGTACCGTGACGAGATCCTCCACCTCTTTGTGCGACCCTATGCTGGTGCCATAGGTGAAGGCTTCGTTTTCATGGACGACAACGCCCACCGTGCTCGTATCATCAATCAGTACCTGGACGATGAGGACATTGAACAAGTGAAATGGCGAGTGTGTCTGTCCGTCCGTGGTCAAAATGTGTTCCCACTCGCTCCAGACAAAACTACTGGGCCGATCTTTCTAAAAATTTGTAGGTATGTTCATTATGGGTCACGGGTGATGCGTAATGTTTTAGTTTACCGTTATAGGCGTTACTGTCGGCTATAACGGCCCATAACGGTTTTTCTTCTTTATGGAGTGTCTCAAAAAGTACGTGGCCGATCTTTCTGTCTATGCTAAGGGCTATAACGGCCCAAAATGGTTTTTCCTCTTTATGGAACATCTCACGCGTATTCAAGATAAACTAGGAGTACGTTTATATGCTTTGCATCTTGTATTAATCTGTGTGGACATAGTAAAGTTACCGTGTTAGCAGTAATGTCTTTCGTTTCATCAATCTGATATGTGGCTGGAAATTGTTGTGTATGTTTGTATTCTTATATTTATTCATCAACAAGACCCACAAGCACTGTATCTTTTGGGGAAAAAAATGCCTTAATGATAAAAAAAAACTCAACCTCTTTTGACTATATGACTCTTTCAATGGTTTTCTGATGCAGCTGTTTTTTTTTCTTCTACCAAGAACAAAAGAAAGACAGCCGCTTACTGCTGGCTGGATGTAGAGGCTCTTCAAGCCTAAAAAAAAAAAAAAAATCCCCAGTCCCACGGGGGGGTTCTAATTCACGATTGTCTGTCCCGCAGATGTATCTATGTTCGGTTACGCCCTAGAGAAGAATTACTTGAAGGTCTGGTATATTCCATGTTCTGGCTGAAACAGCATTCCGCGAGGGCACAGATTCTACAGCTTGTCAGTCGACAGTCGTAGTACTTCCACTGTCATTATCCTGTCACCATAAATCGTAATGGTACGTGAGACAGAGGCTTGGGCAGTCAAAGAATTATTCGTGTCTCTACTCTAAGGCATGGGCATTCGAGTAGGATATTATGTTCAGTACAGATCATGAAGGTATTTGTAGTGGACTTTCTCTCTCTCTCTCTCTCTCTCTCTCTCTCTCTCTCTCTCTCTCTCTCTCTCTCTCTCTCTCTCTCTCTCTCTCTCTCTCTCTCTCTCTGTCTGTCTGTCTGTCTGTCTGTCGGCGGCGCTCATTCTTCACTAGTTCCTGTGAGATGCTCATGGACTGCCGGGGTGGGGGGGTAAAACCCCTAAGTCCCACGTTCAGTGTCGGGGTCCACACGCTGGTTGTCTCTATCATAGCATCCCCCAGCCGACACACTCTATCATGGCATCCACCAGCCGACACACTCTATCATGGCATCCACCAGCCGACACACTCTATCATAGCATCCACCAACCGACACACTCTATCATAGCATCCACCAACCGACACACACTCTATCATATCATAGCATCCACCAGCCGACACACTCTATCATAGCATCCACCAGCCGACACACTCTATCATAGCATCCCCCAGCCGACACACTCTATCATATCATCCACCAGCCGACACACTCTATCATAGCATAGCATCCACCAGCCGACACACTCTATCATAGCATAGCATCCCCCAGCCGACACACTCTATCATAGCATAGCATCCACCAGCCGACACACTCTATCATAGAATCCACCAACCGACACACTCTATGATAACATCCACCAACCGACACACTCTATCATAACATCCACCAACCGACACACACTCTATCATAGCTTAGCATCCCACCAGCCGACACACTCTATCATAGAATCCACCAACCGACACCACTCTATCATAGCATCCACCAGCCGACACACTCTATCATAACATCCACCAGCCGACACACTCTATCATAGCATAGCATCCCCCAGCCACCGACACACTCTATCATGGCATCCCACCAGCCGACACACTCTATCATAGCATCCACCAGCCGACACACTCTATCATATCATCCACCAGCCGACACACTCTATCATAGCATCCACCAGCCGACACACTCTATCATAGCATCCCCCGGCCGACACACTCTATCATAGCATCCACCAGCCGACACACTCTATCATAGCATCCACCAGCCGACACACTCTATCATAACATCCACCCAGCCGACACACTCTATCATAGCATAGCATCCCCCAGCCGACACACTCTATCATGGCATCCCCCAGCCGACACACTCTATCATAGCATCCACCAACCGACACACTCTATCATAACATCCCCCAGCCGACACACACTCTATCATATCATCCACCAACCGACACACTCTATCATAGCATAGCATCCACCAGCCGACACACTCTATCACAGCATCCCACAGCCGACACACTCTATCATGGCATCCACCAGCCGACACACTCTATCATAGCATAGCATCCCCCAGCCGACACACACAGCATCCACCAGCCGACCACATCTATCATAGCATCCCCAGCCGACACACTCTATCATATCATAGCATCCCCCAGCCGACACACTCTATCATAGCATCCCCCAGCCGACACACTCTATCATATCATAGCATCCCCCAGCCGACACACTCTATCATAGCATCCACCAGCCGACACACTCTATCATAGCATCCACCAGCCGACACACTCTATCATAGCATCCCCCAGCCGACACACTCTATCATATCATCCCCCAGCCGACACACTCTATCATAGCATCCACCAACCGACACACTCTATCATAACATCCCCCAGCCGACACACTCTCATAGCATATCATCCACCAGCCGACACACTCTATCATAGCATAGCATCCCCAGCCGACACACTCTATCATAGCATAGCATCCACCAGCCGACACACTCTATCATAGCATCCCCCAGCCGACACACTCTATCATAGCATCCACCAGCCGACACACTCTATCATAGCATCCCACCAGCCGACACACTCTATCATAGCATCCACCAGCCGACACACTCTATCATATCATAGCATCCACCAGCCGACACACTCTATCATAGCATCCACCAGCCGACACACTCTATCATATCATAGCATCCCCCCAGCCGACACACTCTATCATATCATCCACCAGCCGACACACTCTATCATATCATAGCATCCCCCAGCCGACACACTCTATCATAGCATCCACCAGCCGACACACTCTATCATAGCATCCACCACCGACACACTCTATCATAGCATCCACCAGCCGACACACTCTATCATGGCATCCACCAGCCGACACACTCTATCATAGCATCCACCAACCGACACACTCTATCATGGCATCCACCAACCGACACACTCTATCATAGCATCCACCAACCGACACACTCTATCATAGCATCCACCAGCCGACACACTCTATCATGGCATCCACCAGCCGACACACTCTATCATAGCATCCCCAGCCGACACACTCTATCATAGCATAGCATCCCCCAGCCGACACACTCTATCATAGCATCCCCCAGCCGACACACTCTATCATAGCATCCCCCAGCCGACACACTCTATCATAGCATCCACCAGCCGACACACTCTATCATATCATCCCCCAGCCGACACACTCTATCATAGCATCCCCCAGCCGACACACTCTATCATAGCATCCACCAGCCGACACACTCTATCATAGCATCCACCAGCCGACACACTCTATCATAGCATAGCATCCCCCAGCCGACACACTCTATCATAGCATCCACCAACCGACACACTCTATCATAACATCCCCCAGCCGACACACTCTATATCATAGCATCCCCCAGCCGACACACTCTATCATATCATAGCATCCCCCCGACCGACACACTCTATCATAACATCCCCCAGCCGACACACTCTATCATATAGCATCCCCCAGCCGACACACTCTATCATAGAC
>JADBJO010005319.1:30000-40000 GCA_016801955.1 Conus betulinus | reverse complement strand
CGACAGAGGTACAAGTCCGTTTACTCCACGCACATCCCCAGATTCTGTTTCTGACAACACATCAGCTCCAGCTCGGGAAGCAGGGATCATTATACAAACATTGACCGTGAGTTTCTGCCTTGCGAAATTCTCTTCAAAGACAGACATCAAATGAACAACGTGCAGCATTCCAGACTTTCCAATTTACATCAGAGATCAGCAGAATCTTTCATGGAAATCGGCAATATGGCAGCAAGAACAGCATGTTCAGGTAAATCAAACAGGCAATCCTTGTCCGTTGGGAACCGTCTGTGTGGTGCTCAACCAATAGCTGACAGTAGAGATTCAAGCAGTCAACCTAGATCAGACTCGTTCATGTTCACTGACAACAGTGCAGCACGTCAAAGCGAGACAAACGTCGCAGCGTCCTCAGTGAACGCAACATTGTTTCCGTACAATGGTCAGCCAAACATGTCCTCTCTGGATGGATATGGAGATAGGCATCTGAGTGGAGACAGCTCACAAAACAATCCAGCCTGCTCACATCCTCTTCCACTGGCAAATGAAGGTCGCATTTCCCAGATGAGGCATCTCGAACGAGATCCCTGTTGGATTCCATCATGCGCTGCACCTCAACGCGCTGATTGTAGTTCCTCAAACAGGGAGTCCTTTTACATGTCCAGAAATCTGAAGCCCGTGCATGGGGCTCTGAGCAAGCCAGCTTCCCAGGCACCCGTCCCTTATCCCCTGCTTCCCTACACTGCTGGCAGACCAGGCAGGACAGAGGAAGCACCCGTCCCTTATCCCTGCCTTTATACACCGAAGGCAGACCAGGGAAGCAGGTCCCTCAATGTGCCCTACACTCAAGGACATCTAAAATCGTCAGAACAGCGAACGTGGGAAAGCCGGTACATTTATCCCACTGAAAAACAACAGCAGCAACGGCAGCGTCAGCAATCACAAAGCTATCCAGACCAAACTTCAGGCTCTAGATCCATTTCTCAGAATGAACTTGAGCCGCATGTAAGGCCTCAAGCAATTCATCATCAGCTGGGGTGTATGGTCCATTCAAAACCATTGAAGCTAGACAACCTGAAGAATATCAACTGTTGAGACAAGATCCAAGACAGAGGTACTATCTGCAGTTTCCAAAAGACAACCCACTGACCTATCAGTCAGTACAAGGACAGGAGCGGCCAGAAAAGTTCTGCCATATACTTCATGGAAATGTACAAAGAGATCGCAGGGTCAACCAAGAAGTTCATCAAGATCCTTTCAGGAGATACAATCAGCCCCCACAGATGAGACAGATGAACATGTTGCAGCAAGACGACATGCGTTTTCCCGAAACAATGCACAGAAGACACAGGAACCATCAGCAGGAATGTGTTCATCTCAAACAGAATTCCTTGAGTGAAAAGCTGTGTCGTCTTCAGGATCTCCACAACAAGGCAACGACTGAAGAGACTGAATCCCAGTATGACTGTTACGGCGAGGGTCAGGCTCAGGACAATCACAGAAAACCAAGCAGAGTGCACACAGGTCATGATAAATGGACGCAGTCCGACCTGGAGAGAACTGCTCCCAAACAAAGGAACCAAGAACAGCCAGATGGGATTGCTCAGTATTACCCTCATGTTCCTATAACGACATGAGGCACAACAGCCAACGATCAGAATGTTCCAACAGAACACAGTCAATGGCACTCAGCAGGGAGAGAAACCAGCGCAACCAAACTGTGGTCAGTTGCACAGCCTGGTCTCCCATTGCAGCACAGCACAGAACACGACTCTCATTACGACCAACTATGCAGAGAAGCATGTGCCACTTAGACAATGGAAACAGATGCTAAATGGAAAGGAGCATTCAATGCATGACCTCCACCTGGATGGCGCCCTTCTATGATCCAACAAATGTAGCATCAACGTCAACGAATGGGGTCAGCTCTTCACCAGTTCCTCTCTTTCTTCCAATCACAACCTATCTGACACCAGAACAACAACTATCCGCCCTTCATCAAACGAGTTGTGTGAGACATTTGGAAGACAGAACGTGGGAAACAATCAGTTTGAAGAAAGCATTTCCACAAACACCATGCAACATTTGTTAAAGGGACAACACAACTGCATGTCTACGCAACGAAATCAAATCGTTGATACTACTGAAAATCGTTCAGTGTTTCGAGTCCAGAATCAACCCAGTGTTGATATTGGCCAAGAAAGCAGTGGCAACCTACCAGTGTTAAACTGTGGATCTATTGATTCAGTGCTTCTTGATCATCATGCTGTCAGCCCAAGGATACCACCATGGATTCTAGATTTTAATACCGAGATCCTGCGCACGATAGAAAAATTGTCACAGCAAAGTGGACCAGACCAGCTGCACCATTCCTTTGAACAACACGGAGCTATATACAATCCACAGTCTGTAGGTACTACCCCGTCCTCCCAGAGATCATCAGACAGCACGCCGCAAACGCCTGGACTGCCAAATGACTTACTTTCATCTCAAAAACAGACACAAACTGAAAATCAGCTGAACGCTGGGCATTATTCAGCAGAGACCTCAACAAACGTCGCCCGTATTCAACAGCAACAAGACCCAAACAACATGAACACAATCAATTCAAATCCCAGTACCCAAGTTTGTTCAAACGTCACACCAGTTCCCAAGATATCTTCTCAGACAAGTAAAGAAAAGCACCCACTGTTCCATAGACAGAATGCCAGGACGTTTACATCCAGGACACCTGCAGCAGAACACAGCAAAAAACAAGTGACTGCTCCATCTGAAAGACATGGTTCATCCCCGTCAGTCAACCCTAAACCTTTGGGACAGTTTTATAGTGTTTCTTCCACGTCCAAATCAAACTCTCACAGCACACCGAGCAAGTCATCTGAAACATCTGGTCAAAACGTCCTCATCCTGCATGTCAGAACAGGACAATTTCTTACACTGTCCTCCTGTTCAACACCTCTCCAGAGAACAAACATGTCTGCCGAGCGTTCCTTTTGTTAGCCTGTCCCAGCAGGACAAAGCTGAGAACTCTGGCAATGAACACCTACTGTTGGTAGCCTGTCCCAGCAGGACAAAGCTGAGACTTCTGGTAATGAACACCTTACCGCAAATTCTCAGAGAGCAGCCAGCGAATGAGCGGAGATAATGTAACAGTACAAAGCAATTCCTCCATTGTGCCAGGTGATGAAGCTGTTCAAAAACATGCAGCTCTGCCGGACTGGGTCAGAAAGGAGCACTGGTCAGCTCTGCCGGGCTGGGTCAGAAAGGAGCACTGGTCAGCTCTGCCAGACTGGGTCAGAAAGGAGCACTGGCCAGCTCTGCCTGGCTGGGTCAGAAAGGAGCACTGGTCAGCTCTGCCGGGCTGGGTCAGAAAGGAGCCCTGGTCAGCTCTGCCGGACTGGGTCAGAAAGGAGCACTGGTCAGCTCTGCCTGGCTGGGTCAGAAAGGAGCACTGGTCATGTTGTGTCATGATATTAAACAAGATCCCTGCTCAAATGAGTGTCTGAATTCAGATGTAAAGACTGAAACACTTGATCCTGCACTGTGGAGGGTGTAAATAATGACCTGCATCATTCTCATCATACGCCTATTTCTGTGAATGTGCACCAAGTGCTGTCTACTGCTGGCACTGGCAGCGAGTCAAAGAGGAACAGTGGGCAGGCATCAATGGTGACGATCAGCCGTGTGGATCCCAGGGAGTTAGCTGACGACAAAAGGAACGTTGATCTCAGCTGTGAACGTATCCCTTCATCGCCCCATGTTCCTTCACAAACACAACCCCAGGCACAATTCCCAAGTTCAAGCAGCGGATGTCAGTTTGGGAACACTGGCTCAGAACTCCGCATTTCGGGTGTGTTTTCTCTGGCGACGACAAGGAGACAAAGTCATCGTGATGTTCCAGAAAACAAACCCTCAAGAAGTAGTCAGCCATACACGAGATCCTGCCAGAGACAAACGGTGGGAAGAAAATCAGGCCATCTTTCATGAGAAGTCTCGTGAAGAGAGAGGGATGAAGAACATCGACTTTGATTCCCGCAACACAGTCAGTGGCGCAGAACGAATCAGCGGTTACACCGAAATCAAACCATCGGTCGTAAATCCATGCGATGACATGTCTAGTAATCCTGCTGTTTCTGAGAAGGCCAGTACCCTTGAAACATTTTCCAGTGACTTCCAAATATCAAGCCTGCCATCATTAAAAAAATCTGATGCGAGTGCTGTTGAAGCCCTGGCCAGTCCCAGTGTATCTCCAGTCAGTCCTGCCCTAAAATATGAGCAGACTGTACCAGAAAGCATATGTATGCAGGTGGACTATGACCATAAGCTGCAGTGCGTTGAGTTTAGAAGGCCAACACTATGTAATCCTAGAGGAATTTTTATCCAGCTGTTTTCCTGGACTCTCTCATGATGAAGTGGAGTACGCACGTGTGCACAAGCTCAATCTTTTGGCTCGCACGTGCATTTGGTGGGCTCGGGTCTCTCTGATTATGGGAAAGGATTGACTCAAGTTCTAGCATTGCCTGATGCAGTGAATTTGGTGCATTATTCCACAGTATGCCCTCAGACGCTTGACAAGGATTGTGAGCTTACCGGTTCCAGAAAACAAGTAGACGATGGTGCACTAGCGCTATCTTATCAGTGTGATCAAACGTCTAACTTTCAAAAGGCGGACGATTTTGAGCTACTCATGTCAGAAAATATTGCTTTCGGAATCAAAACAGAAACTGCGTTTGAAGAAATGTTCCAGTGCTGATGACCTTCAAAGTGTAGACTGTGCTGTGACAGACACAAGGCCTTCTGATTACACCCGTTCCTCCACTTGTGCTGTGTGTATTCCTTCTGTCCTGATCAGCCGTTGACATTCGTGGAAAAGAAGTCAAGGGATAATATTGACTGCAGTGACAACTCCAACAGAAAGTTTCTCAGCCACATTGCCAACCCTGGTGATGGAGCCAGAACAGGCTCACTGGATGCGAAGATGGCATTGGAAAATCTGAAAGTGACAATGTCAGTAGAAATATTCTGCCAACGTTTGCTGAATCATTCCTGCATAGACATGTGCCAACACATCTCCAAACTTCTTCCTTTGCATCTCCACCCAGAATCGCAACCAATTTCCTACAGCAAATCAAAGAATGAGGACAATGTCTCCTTTGAGAGCCCAGCAGATGATGGCTGCATAATCCAAAACTCTGCAAATAGTTTGACTCCGGATTATGTGCTTGGTTTTCACTGTGATGATGTTGGTGATGGTGACGATGACGACGATGATGATGATGATGTGTGCATGATAATCATCGATAGTACATCTTCACCGAGTTGCGAGGTAGCGAATGTCATTTCTGACCAGCCATGCCATCTTCGTGTCTTGCCTTCCACCGGCACAGAAGCTGATGAAAGAAAGCATCCCACACAGCTGTCTAGCAATGAGTCCGCAGTTCCAGAATTGAAAAAGAGTGAAACCGACGACAGTCGCCGTGGATACCTCACCTTTGACATTGAATTCGATGAATCCAATGAAGTGTTTATGGAAAATAGTCCATTTTTCAAATTCAGTTTTGACGAAAGCGATACAAAAGAAACTCCAAATGAAGAACCATTTACATCCTCTGATGTCAAGCAACATTCATCGGGTCACATTTCTGAGGAAATGGAAATGCATCAAAGCGTTGAAGTCTTCGATGATTCTGTTGAATCGAAGATGCTGAAGGGCTCTTCACCTGTTTTCAGAAACACAGGAATGTCAAAGAAACCATTTACCTTTGAACAGTACAGAGGATGTGACCACAGCAGATAAAAATGAGAGCCATTCATCTGGTCAGCTTAGCAAGGCAGCTTGTGTTGTCTTCACCGACACAACGACAATGATGAACATCGACCGATGGTTTCTGTTGAACTTGACTGCTCCGAAGAAAGCCCCACCAAATATGCCTTCAACGAGCTAACAGTTAGTCGTAACGAATCAATTTTCGGTGCTGAGGAAGGCTTTGGTACACAGAATATCAGTTCTAGGACTGTAGCAGTAAAAGAAGCAAACTTCACAGGAGACAATCCCAGACGTCCTGACTACACTACTGCGGGAGTTACAACTGATCGGTTTAGATTCGATGAAGTTATGGGCCATGACAACTTGAAAACAGATGAAGATGGAACTGAGTCCAAATGTCCTATTGTACATAACGAGATACATGATGATAACGGCGTCGTCTGTCTTGATCTTTTTTGGCAATCTCCAACATGTATTTCTATTGATCACAGGAGTGAGATCAGAGAAGAACACAAAGTCCAGAAACACGCAGACACATCGCAGGAAACGAAGCATTTCCCTGAAAATGGGACAGTAAATTCTTCCGAAGCTATCATTGCTCTTGACTGTGAAAGTACCGCAATAAAACCATTTCCATCCAATTTTTTGACAGATCCGTCTGTTGACACGACAACTCGATTTCAAAGACACTTCGAGGAAGCTGAATTGCAGTCTGACAAAATGAGTGCGGAACAAATGACTGCTCTGGAAGTCATCAGCATCGCCGAAGCCCCCCCTGAGACATCAGGTGCAAATGAACAACAACATGAAAGACGTGACACTGATAGTGCTAAAGGAACGGACATAGAAGACTCCAGTGGAGACAATAAGAACACTGGCAACTCTTCTGCAAAGAATCCAACTAAAAAGGAAAGAAAAATGCCTCTTGATATGTCAAAGCATCAGGTACAGATTACTGCAGGAAACGCCCCAACATGATACCACGGCACCGGTCCAAGCAGAAACTGTTTCCGTGCGAAATAAAAGAGGCTCTGTCCCGCTCCAGACTTGAACGATGCGGGTGAAACGGGTGATGAAGGGACTGAGCGCGATTACAGAATCATCAATCTGGGAAGTGTGGAGTTCGTTTCTGAAGAATCTGAAGATAACAACATGGACAACTAAAAGGGTTCTCAGGATAGCGCAAACCTCTGCACATCAACAGTTGTCATTTCATCCGTGAGTTCTACTCCATCTCTCAGTCAAGTGCTCTTAGTTTCTGCATAATCTTGCTAACAGCCAAACAAAAGGCTTGGGTAAAAACGTAATCTTATTGGCGGAAGTAGTGTACGGCTGTTCCAGAAAGCCTGTCCTTTCTGATATGTACTGCAATTTCATTAGAGAAATTAACTCCAGAATAAGTGCAGTGTCTTTTCCTAACGTGTGAAAGGGCTGACTGTCGATGTTCTCAACAGAGCCACTGTCTCCACAGCAACTACCCGTTTTAAATTGTAACAGAGTGGGATGGCGTCATTGAACGAAAGGTACCACCGAGTTCTATGCTAATGACACTCATTCGGACGCTCATTCTTACCCTTATATGAGGTTTGGCAACCCCGAAGAGACTATTAGAAATGTCCCCTATATGAACAACACCAAAATGCCGAGTGTCATAGAGACTTATCAAAGATAAACACTTCTTTCGTGTTTTGTTTGTTTGTTTTTTTTTTTCCCCAGGATTATACAGGGCTTTTGTTCACTCTCAGCTCAGAATGTGACATTGTAAAACGTTTTGCAGAGGTAGTGATAGATTACTCAAACTCTAGTATGTTAAAATGCAAATGCAATTTACGGTTACTACTTTGATACTATATTCTTTCTCAAATTATGTTGTGCAAAGCATATGTTTTATCGTTTTGGAAAAAAAAAAAGATATTTTGTGCAAGGCCACGCAGATTGAAGGATAAAACACGACAGTTAAAAATCTGTCTCAAATTCAAACTGCCTCATAAGAGAGAGTATTCTAAATATCGAAAGTCAAGTTTATTACTGTTGAAAAATAAACTCCCGCTTGAAGCATAAATCTGCTGGATCTGCAGATAATTCTAAAGAAACCCTACCTGAATTAAACCCTACTTGAATTAAACCCTACCTGAATTAAACCCTACCTGAATTGTGCCAACGGTGTCATAGGAGATGAAAAAATACGACAAAGACACATTCTAGAACGGCAATTCTTTGCTTATGATTCATGTTTTCTTTTCTTTTTTTTTTTTTTTTTTTTGTTTTTTGCAGCAAATGACATATTATATTTATGGGTCGGAGAATCTGAGAGTAGGAATACTTCTCAGCTTTCTTCTGTTGTGCTATTGTAATTATTGGTAATTATTGGTAATTGTTGGTAATGAGCAAACATTTGTATGATAGCTGTACATCGCTGCTTTCTTGACGCTTGCAGTGGTCAGCAGTTCTGCCTATCATAACCTGTTTGAACATGAAGTTTGTGGCAGATTTACTGTCTTATCTCCTGCTACGGATGGGGTGTCAAATTTATAATCCTGCGGTCTTACTGATATTGGCTTGGTAGCATTGGATCAAATTTGAAACAGCTGAACTCACTTGTCTTCAGTGCAATGACCTGTGCGTGCCTGCACCCTATGTGAACACAGCGCAGGCTTCTAAGTTTTGTGCAGGATTGCTTCCGGCTGGCTTGTTCGGCAGTTGAGGACAGTACTTCTCTGGGTCTTGCCCGCACCTTCGGGTGTATCTTTTTTCTTTTCTGTTAATGTCTTTCATAACTGAATAAACATGTAAATGTACGTGTTCTTGGTATCTCAGGACGAAAAGCACGTCCAAAGCTAAAGTGTCTTAGTACTTATAAGGATGACGTGAAGAGAGACCCGACATTTTTTTTTTAATCTGAGGGCATGAAACAAAATTTTTTCACTGTGTGTTGAAGAATTTCCGTTCAAGTCTATGTCTGTGCCACTCTCTCTGCTGTTTCTGTCTGTGTCAGTCTGTGTTTTTTATCTCTAATTCTGAATGGATGTAAGGTATTTTCCAGACTGTGTCAGTCTATGTTTTCATCTCTGTCTGATTCTGAATGGAGTTAAGGTATTTCCAGACTTTCTCTTAAGGTTGATTCTTCTTCATCGCTGTTTTGTTTAGTTGCACAGTGAGGTGAATACAGGCAAAAACTGACACAAATGTTAAAAGGTATTTGAAATCATTCCGCCAATAAACATAGACATGAATTACAAGACAAAACGCGACGTGTTTTGACCTCTTAGGTCTTCTTCATGCAAGAGAAACAACACTCAGGACAACGAAATGAAGAACGAGCAATCACTTATCTTCTCATATTCTTGCACCGTATATGAATGTTTTGGGTTTTATGTAACCATCGTTTATCTTCATCGATGGATTCAGATTTTTTATATCTAAGATTAATGTGACGTTTGTATACCAAACAACGCATGCACAAATTGCATAATGATCTTGACCCATGAACTGAGAAAAGGCAACTCTTTTGGCAATGAAAGAAAAGGCATTATCTTCCCTGATTTTGTGTTTCCGGCACGCATCTATCTATTTCCCTGCGGGGGGTGGGGGGGGGGGGGGGGGGGGGGGGGGGGGGGGGGGGGTCCAATTTAAGGTCAGTCTAGTCCTGTTCGACAAGGTTTTCATGAGAGTGTGGCTGCAGAGAGGGGGGGTGAGGTGGGGTGGGGTGGAAGTGGTGGTGATGGCGACATGGTTTTCATGAGAGAGAGTGGCTGCCTCTACACCCTCTTCTTCTCTTCTCTTGTTCTCGGCTGATGGGTGGTGTTCCCGATGATGTCTGGCTAATGAGCATATGGAAGAATAAGCCTGTCGGTCTGTGTGTCTGTCTATCTGTCTGTTTCTGACTGTCTGTCTGTCTGTCTGTCTGTCTGTCTGTCTGTCTGTCTCTTCTTCTCTCTCTCTCTCTCTCTCTCTCTCTCTCTCTCTCTCTCTCTCTCTCCCTTCTTCTCTCTCTCTCTCTCCCCCCTCTTGTAGATGCGTATGTATTGTGGACGGGAAGGGTGAAAGGTTAGAAGGCTTATGACGCGGGTGCTGCAAGGTGGCAGAGGGAAGCTATGCGGATTCAATCACTTTTGGCTGATTTGACTTTTGATGTTGTATCATTGATGATTTTTACACCTTTTTCATGTTAAGGAAATGCGATCGATACATAATACATCAATACGATTATGTTATGTAATATGCACTGCAGTATCT
>JADBJO010005319.1:2500-20000 GCA_016801955.1 Conus betulinus | reverse complement strand
TTTAAAAAAAAAAAAGTACAACAGCTACCTTTTAAAAAAAATGGAGAAAAAGGTCCAAAAAGCCCACTGTAAGTGACACACGTGTTCACAGCTGCTTTGCACCGGCGAACAAAGAACGGCAAACGGCACGACTCCGGTCAATGAAAAGTGTCGACCACCACACAAAATTCCGGATCGGAAAATCTCATGTAAATACGAAAAAAAAAAAAGACATAAAACAATCAAAACATGTGCAACATTCTCGTGTTTTCTATCATTTCTGGTGATTACGCAGCTAGAATACTGTAGAATGTGAAACAAAAGAAAAAACATAAAGAAAAAATGGAATTGAGATTTGCGCTAAATATAGGCCAGTTTGGTTGGCCTGATGACTCAGCGCATTATGGGAGGTAGAGCGCGCGTGCTAGGGTGGCAGGCTAGGGCTGTGCTAGAATCTAGCTTGGTTCCCTAGGTCAGCACTTGCTTGAGTGACCGGGTAGTACCTACCTAGAATCTAGCTAGGCACCCTAGGTGCAGCACGCTGCTTGGGTGGCATGCTAGCTTGTACAGAATGCACAGCATCAGATCATGGGAACATCAAACAATCTTATACATTTTGGAATACGCATATTGTGTGCGAAGGTGCATTTTGTGTGTGTGTGTGTGTGTGTGTGTGTGTGTGTGTGTGTGTGTGTGTGTGTGTGTGTGTTGTGTGTGTGCGTGCGTGCGTGCGTGCGTGCGTGCGTGCGTGCGTGCGTGTGTGTGTGTGTGTGTGTGTGTGTGTGTGTGTGTGTGTGTGTGTGTGTGACAACGATGATAAAGACGACGATGACGACGAGGAGGAGGAGGAGGAGGACGACGACGACGACGACGACGACGACGACGACGACGAAGAAGAAGAAGAAGAAGAAGAAGAAGATGATGATGATGATGATGATGATGATGATGATGACGACGCCGGCGACGTCGAGGAGGAGGAGGAGGAGGAGGAGGGGGGAGGAAGAGGAGGAGGAGGAGGAGAGAAGAACAAAACTAAGAAAAACAATTACAGAATTGCCATGAAAAAGACATCACCAACAAATAAAAGAGGATGGACAAAAAGTACAACCGGAGAAGCAAAAACCCACACATCAGTATTGTTTCTCTGTTCACGTAACGATAGAACTTGTCCCTACGTGTCCAGCGACTGACCCAGAACCTTGTGGTGCAGGACTTCCTGCTGCATCAGCACCGGAAGACCACAGCAGATGAGGAGGTCCAGTCCATGCTGCGCTCCGCCATCTTACGGTCCGCTCCTGTCCTGCCTGGGGGGCGCAGGGATTTGAAACTCCATCCCTGTGGGGCCCTGACCAATCTGGGTGAGTAGCATTGTGTTGCATTGGATTGTGTTGTGTTGGAGTGTGTTGCGCTGTGTTGCGTTGTATTGTGTTGCGTTGCATTGTGTGTGTGGCGTTGTATTCAATTGCATTGTATTATGCTTTATCGCATTGTTCTGTATAGTGCTGCATTGCAGTGTGTTGTATTGTATAGTACTGCATTGTATTGTATAGTACTGCATTGTATTGTACTGTATAGTGCTGCATTGATTTGCATTGCATTGTATTGTATAGTACTGCATTGTATTGTACTGTATAGTGCTGCATTGATTTGCATTGCATTGTATTGTATTGTACTGCATTGTATTGTACTGTACAGTGCTGCATTGACTTGCATTGCATTGTATTGTATTGTACTGCATTGTATTGTACTGTGTAGTGCTACATTGCATTGTGTTGCATTGTATTGTACTGCATTGTATTGTACTGTGTAGTGCTACATTGCATTGTGTTGCATTGTATTGTATAGTACTGCATTGTATTGTACTGTGTAGTGCTACATTGCATTGTGTTGCATTGCATTGTATTGTACTGCATTTTATTGTACTGTGTAGAGCTGCATTGCATTGTGTTGCATTGTATTGTATAGTACTGCATTGTATTGTACTGTATAGAGCTGCATTGCACTGTGTTGCATTGTATTGTATAGTACTGCATTGTATTGCACTGTATAGTGCTGCATTGCACTGTGTTGCATTGTATTGTACTGCATTGTATTGCACTGTATAGCGCTGCATTGCACTGTGTTGCATTGTATAGTACTGCATTGTATTGCACTGTATAGCGCTGCATTGCACTGTGTTGCATAGTATTGTACTGCATTGTGCTGCACTGTATAGTGCTGCATTGCACTGTGTTGCATTGTATTGTACTGCATTGTATTGTACTGTACAGCGCTGCATTGCACTGTGTTGCATTGTATTGTATAGTGCTCTATAAAACGAGTTTCGTGTGTGAGCGCACGCATAACATCTTGCACACACATAAAACCCCCATCACCAACTTTCGGACGAAAAAGTAAGTTTGGCCGTTGGTATGGGTGACACGTTACACATAGCATGCATCCTGCGTGAGAAATGGAAAGAATGAAAGAGGTAAGGAAACTGAGTGAACGATAGTGAACAATACTGACTGGATGACACGGGAAACGACTGAATGAAGCGCCAGCTGGCAGCTCTTCAGTCGGCACTACCCAGGTGGACAGCCCGTTTGTGTAAACGAGTGTGGATTGTAAAGCGCTTAGAACTTGGTCTCTCGACGATGATAGGCGATATTTAAGTATTCATCATCATCATCATCATCATCATCATCATCATCATCGTCGTCGTCGTCGTCGTCGTCGTCGTCGTCGTCGTCATCACAACAACAACAACAACAACAACAACAACAACAATAACAACAACAACAACAACAACAACAACAACAATAATAATAAAAATAATAATAATAATAATAATAATAATGATAAAAAATAATAATATAATAATAATAATAATAATAATAATAATAATAATAATAATAAGAAGAAGAAGAAGAAGAAGAAGAAAGAAGAAGAGAAGAAGAAAGAAGAAGAAGAAGAAGAGTGTAGGTCATAACAATCATTTACACTGCATTGATCGCTCTGAATGGAATGGGATTGCAGTGTATAGCGTTGCTTCGTGTTGCATTGTGTTATACTGCGTTGCATTGTGTTTATACTCTGTTGCATTGTGTTGTACTGTGTTGCATTATGTTGTACTGTGTTGCATTGTGGTATACTGTGTTGCATTGTGTTATTCTGTGTTGTATTGTGTTATACTGCGTTGCATTGTGTTATACTGCGTTGCATTGTGTTATACTGCGTTGCATTGTGTTATACTGCGTTGCATTGTGTTATACTGTGTTGCATTGTGTTATACTGAGTTGCATTGTGTTATACTGAGTTGCATTGTAACCATAGTAGGGCAATGTTTCGTATTGTGCTACATTGCACTTTATTGAACTAATTGTACCGAGTGTTGCTTCGTATTGTAGTATATTCAGTTGTGTTGCATGGTATTACATTGTATTGCATTGCATTGTGTTATGTGTGAACTACCCAGGCTGAAAGTACTGATTTTCATGACTAATATGAAGTGTGCTAACAGAAAACATTTACTTCAGGGCAGCATCAACCCTTAGTAACGGAGAATACCAGTTTCAAGACTGACGTAAAATCTAGTGAATCCGAAAATGAATTTCCTGACCACGTGAACAACACTGTACTGAGAGAACTTAATTTGTCAGAACCATTATAAAGGGAAGAGTACTGAGTGAGAGCATTGATTTTCATACACTGTCATGAACTGCACTGACTGAGAACAATGTTTCACATACACTGACTAAGAACAATGTTTTCATACACTGACTGAGAACAATGTTTTCATACACTGACTGTGAACAATGTTTTCATACACTGACTGAGAACAATGTTTCATACACTGACTGAGAACAATGTTTTCATACACTGACTGAGAACAATGTTTTCATACACTGACTGAGAACAATGTTTTCATACACTGACTGAGAACAATGTTTTCATACACTGACTAAGAACAATGTATTCATACACTGACTGAGAACAATGTTTTCATGCAGTGACCGAGAACAATGTTTTCATACACTGACTAAGAACAATGTATTCATACACTGACTGAGAACAATGTTTTCATACACTGACTGAGAACAATGTTTTCATACACTGACTAAGAACAATGTTTTCATACACTGACTGAGAACAATGTTTTCATACACTGACTGAGAACAATGTTGTCATACAACAGCCAGGGACAGTAGTGAATGAAAACATTTTTATTTTCTAAACTGTAATAAACTGCCCTGGCTAGGGACATTAATGTCGTAGACAGTGGTGAGCTGTACTGGCTAGAGACATTACTTTCACAGACAGTGGTGAACTGAACAGTCTAGGAAGAATGATTTCATAGACCGTGGTGAGCTGTTCTGGGTAAAGACATTAATTTCATAGACAGTGGAAAACTCTACTGGTAGGGAATTAATTTACTGGTAGGGACATTAATTTCATAGACTGTGGAGAACTGTACTTGTAGGGACATTAATTTCATGGACTGTGGAGAGCTGTACTGGTAGGGACATTAATTTCATAGACTGTGGAGAGCTGTACTGGTAGGGACATTAATTTATTGGTAGGGACATTACTCTACTGGTAGGGACATTAATTCATAGACTGTGGAGAGCTGTACTGGTAGGGACATTAATTTCATGGACTGTGGAGAGCTGTACTGGTAGGGACATTAATTTCATGGACTGTGGAGAGTTGTACTGGTAGGGACATTAATTTATTGGTAGGGACATTACTCTACTGGTAGGGACATTAATTTCATAGACTGTGGAGAGCTGTACTGGTAGGGACATTAATTTCATGGACTGTGGAGAGCTGTACTGGTAGGGACATTAATTTCATGGACTGTGGAGAGTTGTACTGGTAGGGACATTAATTTATTGGTAGGGACATTAATCTACTGGTAGGGACATTAATTTCATAGACTGTGAAGAGCTGTACTAGTAGGGACATTAATTTACGGTAGGGACATAAATTTCACAGACTGCGGTGAACAGTACGGCCTAGGAACATTAATATGATAGTCTGTAGTGAACTGTACTGGCTACAAACAGTACTTTCATAGACGCCTGTAAGCTATACTGGCTACAAACAGTAATATCATAGACTGTGAATTAATTTCATAAACTGTGGTGAACTGTACTGTCTAGGAACACCCCTTTCATGGACTGTGGCGGACTGTACTGACTAGTGGCATTAATATCATGGACTGTGGCGGACTGTGCTGACTAGTGGCATTAATATCATGGACTGTGGCGGACTGTACTGACTAGTGGCATCATGGACTGTGGCGGAGTGTACTGACTAGTGGCATTAATATCATGGACTGTGGCGGAATGTACTGGCTAGTGACATTAACATCATGGACTGTGGCGGACTGTACTGACTAGTGGCATTAATATCATGGACTGTGGCGGACTGTACTGGATAGAAACATTAATTTCATAGTGTGTAGTGAAATGTGCTGGATAGGAACATTAATTTCATAAACTGTAGAGAAATGTACTGTATAGGAACACTAACTTCATACACTGTGGTGAAGTGTACTAGCTAGAGAAATTAATATCATTGACAGTGGCGAAATGTACCAGATAGGAACATTAATTTTGTAAACTGTGATAACCTGTACTGTCTATGTACATTACTTTCATAGGCTGTAGTGACCTGTGCTGGATAAGAACATTAATTTCATAAACTGTGGTGACCTCTACTGGATAAGAACAATAATTTCATAAACTGTGGTGAACTCTACTGGATAAGAACATTAATTTCATAAACTGTGGTGAAGTGTACTGTCTAGGTACATCACTTTCATAAACTGTGATGAACTGTACTGGATAGGAATATTAATTTCATAAAAAACTGTGGTGAACTCTACTGGCAAAGAGCGTTTACGTCATTGACCGTGGTGAAATAAAGTGGCTATGAACACTAACTTTAAGGCCTATGTTAAACTGTACTGTTTAGAAGCGTTCATATTATGGCTGTGATGAATCGAACGGGCCAGCAATGTAGCATTGATTTCATAGACTATGTGGATCTGTACTGGCTACAAGCATTGATTTAATAGACTATGCGGATCTGTACTGGCTACAAGCATTGATTTCATAGACTATGTGGATCTGTACTGGCTACAAGCATTGATTTAATAGACTATGTGGATCTGTACTGGCTACAAGCATTGATTTAATAGACTATGTGGATCTGTACTGGCTACAAGCATTGATTTCATAGACTATGTGGATCTGTACTGGCTACAAGCATTGATTTAATAGACTATGTGGATCTGTACTGGCTACAAGCATTGATTTCATAGACTATGTGGATCTGTACTGGCTACAAGCATTGATTTCATAGACTATGTTGAGTGTACTGGCTACAAGCATTGATTTCATAGACTATGTTGATCTGTACTGGCTACAAGCATTGATTTCATAGACTATGTGGATCTGTACTGGCTACAAGCATTGATTTCATAGACTATGTTGATCTGTACTGGCTACAAGCATTGATTTCATAGACTATGTGGATCTGTACTGGCTACAAGCATGATTTCATAGACTATGTGGATCTGTACTGGCTACAAGCATTGATTTCATAGACTATGTGGACTGTACTGGCTACAAGCATTGATTTCATAGACTATGTGGATCTGTACTGGCTACAAGCATTGATTTCATAGACTACTATGTAGATCTGTACTGGCTACAAGCATTGATTTCATAGACTATGTTGATCTGTACTGGCTACAAGCATTGATTTCATAGACTATGTTGATCTGTACTGGCTAGCAGCACTGATTTCATGGAATGTGACAAACTGTACAAACTAAGAACAGTGATTTCCAAGACTACGGTTCATTCTAGGGACTGGAAAACTTTTTTTTGTAAGAATAATAATTTTCCAAACATACGACGATTTGCACAAAATGAAATCATTTGAAGACTACGATGATTTTCACGGATCGAGAGCATTCATTTGTGAACAGCGGTAAACTGAGGCTGAGGCGAACCGCACTGTATGAGAGTAGTGGTTTGCTGTTCTACAGCCAGCTGCACTGACCACAGGCATTTCTGGACTGCCCTGCACTGCACTGACTGAAATCATTGATTTTGATTGATTCATTGATTCACTGATTCATTGATTCACTGATTCACTGATTCATTGATTCATTGATTTATTAATTCACTGATTCACTAATTCATTGATTCTGATTCATTGATTCATTGATTCACTGATTCATTGATTCATTGATTCACTGATTCACTGATTCACTGATTCATTGATTTATTGATTCATTGATTCAAGGATTCATTGATTCACTGATTCATTGATTCATTGATTCACTGATTCTTTGACTGCAATCGTTGACAGTATTTCTTTTCCGGACTGTGATGAACGGACTGGACTGAGAACACAAGACGTGCAATGAGTGCACTAACAAGCACTTGTCTGTTCAGATTCATTCCAACGTGAATGACACTAAAACCACTGCTGGATTGCAGTGAACTGCACTGACTGCAAGCCTGTCTGCAGTGAACTGCACTGACTGCAAGCCTGTCTGCAGTGAACTGCACTGACTGCAAGCCTGTCTGGTTTGTGGTCAGCTGCACTGATCAGATCAGTCCTGGTTCAATTCAATTCTTTTCTTTTTTTTTTTTTTTAATTGTTAATTATTTTTGTAATTGAGCCGATCGTGAGTGTCCGAATCTGGGCTGTATTTGCTGTTAGTTTTTGAACAGCACGAAGCAGCATGTGACAAAATGGTGTTGGCTGGTTTGCAAGAAAGCAAAATACAAACACAAAACAAAAAAACAAAAAGAAAACAAACAGAAGAGTATAAAATGCTCCCTTAAATGTGTACTCCTTTCGTCATCTAAAAATCTGAACGCATTTTCTTCTTTACAGTATGAGATGATAGTGCAGAGGTACTACCACCTGTCTCAGACATTAAGGGTAGGTACTTCAGCAACGCATTTCACAGTCTATGGTGAGGTGAAGTGAGGTGGGAGGGGGCGGGTTGAGAGAGAGCACATAATTCTGGTCTTCAGCATAGCTTCCACGGCCGACGAGCAGTGGAGAGAACAGCCGCCATTTTGTACAACAACCCTTTAATTCAAGAGATTAAGAACGGGCATCCTGTAATGACAGAGGGAGACAACCAGGACTCCTGCTTGCTGATCTCACTTCACAGCGAAGCGGACATAGCCTCCTGTTTAGCTAATAATGTGGCTGCGTATAATGTACTGATGTAACAACCATAATGACAGTATAACGTACCGATGTAACACCCATAATGCCAGAGCTGAGTGCAGATCGCCTGCTTTGTCTGGAGTAAGGTGCCTCCTTTGTCTGTGTGAGGTTGCTGTTGTGCTGATTAGGTCTGGGTGATGACGTGTTTGAAATCAGGCGCAGTGTGGTCTCAAACACCTAACGGATGTGGTGTAGCGTATATGGACTAGTCCGCACGCAGTCACGCCTCCTTGATGAAACTGTAATGCATTCACACACAAACACGCTCGCGCGCGCGCGTGCGCGCGCGCGCACACACACACACACACACACACGCGCGCGCGCGCGTGCGTACACACACACACACACACACACACACACACACACACACCACACACACACACACGCACGCACGCACGCACGCACGCACGCACGCACGCACGCACGCACGCACGCACACACACACACACACACACACACACACACACACACACACATTAGTCCAATCATGTATCATACACACACGCGGGCATTTACGCAAACATGCACGAACGTGCACATATATGAGAGAACTCTCTCTCTCTCTCTCTCTCTCTCTCTCTCTCTCCTCTCTCTCTCTCTCTCTCTCTCTCTCTCTCTCTCTCTCTCTGTGCGCACTAGCCCGACCCCGTTCTCTCTCTCCCTTTCTCTTTCTCTATCCCCCTCTCTCCATTAAAACCCACCTCCACCCCATCTCTCCGTTCCTGTCTCTGTACGACTCTGTCTCTGTCTTTGTTTTTCTGTCCGTCTGTCTGGCTGCTGGCTGGCTGGCTGGCTGGCTGTCTCTCTCTCTCTCTCTCTCTCTCTCTCTCTCTCTCTGTCCCTCTCAGTTCTATCAGTTCACAGCCCAAGATAATGCAAAATAAATGTCCCAGCGCATGCAGATGCAATCATTGAAGAGAGATCGATAACGGCTCTTTGATACGGAACTCAACACAGACGTGGACATAGGGATGAGGAGTGGAAGGGTAGTAGACGGTGTGAGGATTGAGGGGGAGGGGTGAGAATAGGTTGGGGGAGGAAAGGTTGACACAGACAGAAATAAAACAGCGGTGGCGACGGTTCAAAAAGTGAATAAAGACAGAAAGAAAGAAAGAAAGAAAAGAAAGAGAAAGAAAGAAAGAAAAGCCAAAGGAAAAGGACCTGGCTGGGATTCAAAGCATGGAACTGTGAGCACAATGCTAACAAAAGCGGTCAGTGCACTTGAAGGTTGTCACCCCACACTTTGAAATAAGTTGCTTTGTCTGTCTGCCCGTCTGCCCGTCTGTCTGTCTGTCTGTCTGTCTGTCTGTCTCTCTCTCTCTCTCTCTCTCTCTCTCTCTCTCTCTCTCTCTCTCTCTCTCTCTCTCTCTCTCTTCTATCCCTGTTTTATGCTACTCATATACACACAGTTTCAGTTTCAGTTTCATCAAGGAGGCGTCACTGCGTGCGGATTAGTCCATACAAACTACACCACGTCCGCTAAGTTCTGAGACCACACTACGCATGATTTTAAGCTGATGGATAAATTGGATTAACAACTCAGATGACAGAATTGAAGAAGAGGGTCTCGTGGCTACGACTTAACAGATGTCTGACCTACGCATTAGCCCAAAGCGCTGGTCAGACTTGAGTACCTACCTAACATTGGTTGTCTGGGTTTTTTTTTTTTTTTCTTTTTTGCTCTGAGTGTGTGTGAATGTACACATGTGTGTGTGTATGGATGTGTGGGGCACGGGCCCATGTGTGTGCGTGTGCGCATATGTGTCTGTTTGTGTGTATGTGTGCGTGCGCATACACACACACACACACACACACACACACACACACACCACACACACACACACACACACACACAAACACGCGCGCCCGCGCGCGCGCCCTCACGCACACGTGCGCACGCATGCTCCCACGCACACACGCGCACGCTTGCACGCGTACACACACACACACACACACACACACACACACACACACACACACGCACGCACGCACGCACACACACGCACGCGCGTGCACTCACTCACACACACACACACTCACGCGCGCGCGTGCACTCTCTCTCTCTCTCTCTCTCTCTCCTCTCTCTCTCTCTCTCTCTCACACACGCACACACACACACACACACACAGACACACACACAGACACACACACAGACACACACACACACACACACACACACACACACACACACACACACACACACACACACACAGCGAGACTGGGAAAGGGAAGTTAGGGAGGTAGGCGGGGGAGCCCCCATGTGGAAAAGACGAGAGGAGGGCTTGGAAAGGAGGAAGAAGAGGTGGTGGGAGCGAGACGGAAGAAAAGGGAAGAGGTATGTGTGGGGTTGGGACTGCTACCTGCTCTCTCTGTCTGGCTGATTCAGTGACGGACACTGCTGCACCTCAACGCCCGTGAGTGAGATTATTTACCCTGTGTTGTTGTGTTGTCGTTGTGCGAGTGAGATTATTTACACTGTGTTGTTTTGTTGTCATTGTGCGAGTGAGATTATTCACGCTGTGTTGTTTCGTTGTCATTGTGCAAGTGAGATTATATACGCTGTGTTGTTTCGTTGTCATTGTGCGAGTGTGAGATTATTTACCCTGTGTTGTTTTGTTGTCATTGTGTGAGTGAGATTATTTACGCTGTGTTGTTTTGTTGTCATTGTGTGAGTGAGATTATTTACCCTGTGTTGTTTCGTTGTCATTGTGTAGGCCAGCACAACAGCAGGTAGCCCAGGGGAGTTATTTCCGGGATGTTTTGTGGGAAGTGGGCATGTATGACAGGTCTAAGTGCTACCATTGTGTCTAGTCTTTCATTGTTCCACCTGTGAATTCTTCATACGGTAAAATCTCTCTCTCTCTCTCTCTCTCTCTCTCTCTCTCTCTCCTCTCTCTCTCTCTCTCTCTCTCTCTCTCTCTCCCTCTCTCTCCTCTCTCTCTCTCTTCGATAAATGGCCCAACACCCAATTCCTTTTTTGGTGTATACAATCAGTTCATGTCTCTTCCCCTGTTATGTCATCCAGTCTTTTCTCTCTGTGATGTCATCAGTTGATGTCTTTTTCCCCCTGTTATGTCAGCAGTTTATGTCTTTTCTCCCTCTTATGTCATCAGTTTATGTCTTATCTTTCGCGAAACTATTAATAATTTGGGGGTTGAGGGAGAGAGAGTGTATGTGTGTGAACGAGCTCAAACACACGAAATAATTTGTTTTAAATGAGAAAAGATGATTTAATCAAAGGTTACTTTTTTTTAATCTACATCACGCCTTCAGAAATGGAAATATAAAAAAAATTATCAAAATAATGAACATGTTTACATGAACTTAGAATGGTTTAAAGACAAACAGACAGGAAGAGAGGAGACAGACAGGCATACCGGGGAGAGAGAGAGAGAGAGAGAGAGAGAGAGAGAGAGAGAGAGAAAGAGAGAGAGAGAGAGAGAGAGAGAGAGAGAGAGAGAGAGAGAGAGAGAGAGAGAGAGACAAGAACGGTGCACAGAGAGAGACAGGGAATCGGGAAGGAAGCTTATTGTGCAGAAGACAGGTTTAAAAACCACGCCGGTCTCAGAGCCTCTTATTTTCTGTTCGACGAGAAGAGAGAGAGAGAGAGAGAGAAAGAGTGGGGAGGGAGGGAAAGGGAGAGCGTGGGAGGGAGGGTGGGACTGGAGGTGAGGGTTGGGGGGGCTCCTATTGTTAGAGAGCCAACAGCTGGTCAGGGAGGTGGCTCCTATGGAAAACTAACGAACCAACCAAACAAGAACCTTGTCTAATAATCATCATCTCTCATTTTCCATCCGGCAAATGATTGTATTTGTAGTTGGTGTGAGCGTTTCATTTATTTATTTGTTTTGAGCTCAGTGATAACAGTTTAGTCATTACGTTTTTTTTTGTTTTAGATTTCTCTGTTGTTTGTCAGCGTTCTCTGGCTTTTATCAGCTGGTGGAATTGTTGAGGTTAATAAACAGGTTATACATTTATCTGTATGATTCCATTTTTTTTGGTGTGTCATGTTTGAACTATGGTTCTAGCTTTACGCTCAGTGTAATTTCATCTCGTCGTTTTTCTCTTTTTTCTCTGCACATATGCCTGTTTGTTTATCTGTCTGTCTGATTGTTTGTCTCCGTCTTTGTCTTTCTGTCTGTAAGTCCTCCTCTCTGTCTGTCTGTGTCTCTGTCTCTCTGTTTAACCTCTGTCTCTCTTTGTCGCTGTCTGTTTGTCTGTCAGTCTGTCTCTCCCGTCCTTCTGTCTGTCTGTTTGTCTGTCTCCCCACCACTCACTCTCTCTCTCTCTCTCCTCCTCTCGCTCTCCTCTCTCTCTCTCTCTCTCCTCTCTCCTCAACTCTCTCTCTCCTCTCTCTCTCTCTCTCTCTGGAGTGTTTGTAGTGTCGATATTCTCACAACACTTATTTGTCTGTATAGTTTCACCTCTCTTCAATGTCAAGTCGTCAAGAGGCAACCCACCGGAGGAGACACTGCACTGCTGCCGAGTCACTTCAGTGGTGTTCAGTTCAGTGGCGCCTGTTCTGATCTAACATACGCAGGACACCACCTACTAAGCCCCCTACTGACGACAATAATTGCTTAGTCGCGGAGCCGGCGTGAGTGAGCTCTCCCTCCGGAGGGCGCCACCACGTCCGTCCAACGACAGCCCCCATGGACTCGCCGATACCGGTGACCCCGACGGAACCAAACCAAGGCCACAGACGTGGAGAGGACATCGAAACTGAGGTCACCATGAGAGCAGGGCATGAAGGCCACAGAACTTGAGACTTTTTTTTTTTTATGCTGATCGATGAGAATGAGGATGATTAAGATGATGCTACGGATTTCCATTTCGGTCTGAGACTACATGACAGGCTGTACTCTACGCTTCCTTTCATAATATATCCCGGCGTCAAACCAGGCCCGAGAGATACAGGCACCTGCAGTGTTGGTCAGGAAATTTGAGCAACACTCTCAGAAACGCATCATTAAGTGGATGAAACTCGACTGTGTGGTCCCAGTCTTCCCAACTGAGTCCGCAGCAAACTCAACTCTGGGTAGGAGCCGGTCGGGGCAGAAAAACCCACATGACTCTGATGGATTCGTTATTTGTTCAGTCATGTATTTGTTTGTGCACGATAAAGATTTGGACATGGCTGACTTGCTCTCCTTGTTTGAGCATGCTTCGCATATCATTTGTGCCGTTTGGGTCTCTTCAGTTTAAAAAAAGACAGAAAGAGAAAAAGGAAAATGATGCACTGTGCATTCGACTGTATACTGACCCTCTGCAAATAAGAAAGAGAAGAGAGCGTTGAGGAGGGGGGGGGGGGGGGGGGGGGGGGGGGGGGGGAGGGGGGGGAGAGAGAGAGAGAGAGAGAGAGAGAGAGAGAGAGAGAGACAGAGAGAGACAGAGAGAGACAGACAGACAGACAGACAGACAGACAGACAGACTGGGTGACAGACAGACAGATGAGAGAGAGAGGAGAGGAGAGAGAGAGAGAGAGAGAGAGAGAGAGAGAGAGAGAGAGAGAGAGAGAAGAGAGAGAGAGAGAGAGAGAGACTTTCAGAAAAAAAAAAAAACTGACAGAAAGACAGACAAGCAGAGACGGGGACAATGGCACATAGACAGACAGACTCAAATATGAAAGTTAGAGTGAGGGAGCGGGGGCGGGGATAGGCAGATAGGCAGGCAGAGGTGAGGGGGGTGGGGGGGGGGGGGATAGGCAGAGAGGTGAGGGGGGTGGGGGGGTGGGGATAGGCAGAGAGGTGAGGGGGGTGGGGGGTGGGGATAGGCAGAGAGGTGAGGGGGGTGGGGGGTGGGGATAGGCAGAGAGGTGAGGGGGGTGGGGGGTGGGGATAGGCAGAGAAGTGAGAGGGGGGTGGGGATAGGCAGAGAAGTGAGGGGGGTGGGGGGGCAGAGGGGGTGGGGGTCGGGGGGTGAGACAGAGAAGTGGGGGGGGGGGGTGGGGATAGGCAGAGAAGTGAGGGGGGGGGGGGGGGGGGGGATAGGCAGAGAAGTGAGGGGGGTGGGGGGTGAGGGGGGAGGGGGATGGGGATAGAGGCAGAGGGGGGTGGGGATAGGCAGAGAAGTGAGGGGGGGGGGGGGTGGGGATAGGCAGAGAAAGTGAGGGGGGGGGGGGGGGGATAGGCAGAGAAGTGAGGGGGGGGGGGGGGTTGGGGATAGGCAGAGAAGTGAGGGGGGGGGGGGGGGGGGGATAGGCAGAGAAGTGAGGGGGGTGGGGGGTGGGGATAGCAGAGAAGTGAGGGGGGTGGGGGGGGGGATAGGCAGAGAAGTGAGGGGGGGTGGGGGGGGGGGATAGGCAGAGAGGTGAGGGGGGGGGGGGGGGGGGGGGGATAGGCAGAGAAGTGAGGGGGGTGGGGGGGGGGATAGGCAGAGAAGTGAGGGGGAGGGGGGGATAGGGGAGAAGTGAGGGGGGGGGGGGTAGGGGGTGGGGGGGGGCAGGGGATAGAAGAGAAGGGGGGGGGGGGGGGGGATAGGCAGAGAAGTGAGGGGGGGGGGGGGGGGATAGAAGAGAAGTGAGGGGGGGGGGGGGGTGGGGATAGGCAGAGAAGTGAGGGGGGGGGGGGTGGGGATAGGCAGAGAAGTGAGGGGGGGGGGGGGGATAGGCAGAGAAGGGAGGGGGGCGGGGGGGGGGGTGGGGGTGGGGATAGGCAGAGAGTGAGGGGGGGTGAGGGGGGATAGGCAGAGAAGTGAGGGGGGGGGGGGGGATAGGCAGAGAAGTGAGGGGGGGGGGGGGGGGGGATAGGCAGAGAGAGAGTGAGGGGGGGGGGGGGGTGGGGATAGGCAGAGAAGTGGGGGGGGGGGGGGGGGGGGGATAGGCAGAGAAGTGAGGGGGGGGGGGGGTGGGATAGGCAGAGAAGTGAGGGGGGGGGGGTGGGGATAGGCAGAGAAGTGAGGGGGGGGGGGGGGGGGGGGGGGGGGGGTGGGCAGAGAAGTGAGGGGGGTGGGGGGGGATAGGCAGAGAAGTGGGGGGGGGGGGGTGGGGATAGGCAGAGAAGTGAGGGGGTGGGGGGTGGGGATAGGCAGAGAAGTGAGGGGGGGGGGGGGGGGGATAGGCAGAGAAGGAGAAGGGGTGGGGGGGGGGATAGGGGAAGTGGGGGGGGGGGGGTGGGGATAGGCAGAGAAGTGAGGGGGGCGGGGGGGGGGATAGACAGAGAAGTGAGGGGGGGGGGGGGGGGATAGGCAGAGGAGACAGAGAAGTGAGGGGGGGGGGGGGGGGGATAGGCAGAGAAGTGAGGGGGGGGGGGGGGGGATAGGCAGAGAAGTGAAGGGGGGGGGGGGGGGGGGGGGATAGGCAGAGAAGTGAGGGGGGCGGGGGGTGGGGGGCAGAGAAGGAGGGGGGGGGTGGGGGTGGGGGATAGGCAGAGAAGTGAGGGGGGCGGGGGGGGGGATAGGCAGAGAAGTGAGGGGGGGCGGGGGTGGGGATAGGCAGAGAAGTGAGGGGGGCGGGGGGGTGGGGATAGACAGAGAAGTGAGGGGGGCGGGGGGGGGTAGGGAGGTGGAGGGGGGGGGCGGGGGGATAGGGAGAAGTGAGGGGGGGGGGGGGGGATAGGCAGAGAAGTGAGGGGGGCGGGGGTGGGGATAGGCAGAGAAGGGGGGGGGGGGGGGGGGGGCAGAGAAGTGAGGGGGGAGGGGGGGGGGGGGATAGGAGGGGGGCAGGGGATAGAGAGTGGGGGGGGGGGGGGGATAGGCAGAGAAGTGGGGGGGGGGGGGGGGGGATAGGCAGAGAAGTGAGGGGGGCGGGGGGTGGGGGATAGGCAGAGAAGTGAGGGGGGGGGTGGGGATAGGCAGAGAAGTGAGGGGGGGGGGGGGGTGGGGATAGGCAGAGAAGTGAGGGGGGGGGGGGGTGGGGATAGGCAGAGAAGTGAGGGGGGGGGGGGGGGGGGCAGGGGGGGGGGGGGAGGGGATAGGCAGAGAAGTGAGGGGGCGGGGGGGGGGATAGGCAGAGAGTGAGTGAGGGGGGGGGGGATAGGGGGGAGAGACAGAGAAGGGAGGGGGGTGGGGGGGTGGGGGAGAGAAGAGAAGGAGGGGGGGGGGTGGTGTGGGATAGGCAGAGAAGTGAGGGGGGGGGGGGGGGTGGGATAGGCAGAGAAGGTGAGTGGGGGGGGGGATAGGCAGGAAGGGGAGGGGGGGTGGGGATAGACAGAGAAGTGAGGGGGCTGGGGGATAGACAGAGAAGTGAGGGGGGGGGGGGGGTGGGGATAGGCAGAGAAGTGAGGGGGGCGGGGGATAGACAGAGAAGTGAGGGGGGCGGGGGGGGGGATAGGCAGAGAAGTGAGGGGGGCGGGGGGATAGAGACAGAGAAGTGAGGGGGGCGGGGGGATGGGATAGGCAGAGAAGTGAGGGGGGCGGGGGGATAGGCAGAGAAGTGAGGGGGGGGGGGGGGGGATAGCAGAGAAGTGAGGGGGGGCGGGGGGGGGGATAGGCAGAGAGAGAAGTGAGGGGGGCGGGGGGGATAGGCAGAGAAGTGAGGGGGGCGGGGGGTGGGGATAGGCAGAGAGGTGGGGGGGGGGGGGTAGGGAGAGGAGAGAGTGAGGGGGGGGGGGGGGATAGGCAGAGAAGTGAGAGGGGGGGGGGGGGGGGGATAGGCAGAGAAGGGGGGGGGGGGAGAAGTGGGGGGGGGGGGGGTGGGGATAGGCAGAGAAGTGAGGGGGGCGGGGGGATAGACAGACAGAAGTGAGGGGGGGGGGGGGGGTGGGGATAGGCAGAGAAGTGAGGGGGGGGGGGGGGTGGGGATAGGCAGAGAAGTGAGTGAGGGGGGTGGGGGATAGGCAGAGAAGTGAGGGGGGCGGGGGGATAGGCAGAGAAGTGAGGGGGGGGGGGGGGCTGGGGGATAGGCAGAGAAGTGAGGGGGGCGGGGGGGTGGGGGATGGGGATAGGCAGAGAAGTGAGGGGGGGGGGGGGAGGATAGAGAGAGAAGTGAGGGGGGGGGGGGGGGGGGGGATAGGCAGAGAAGTGACAGAGAGGGGGGGGGGGGGGGGGGGATAGGGATAGAGGGGTGAGGGGGGGTGGGGGGGGGGGGGGGGCAGGGGAGAGAAGTGAGGGGGGGGGGGTGGGGATAGGCAGAGAAGTGAGGGGGGCGGGGGGGGGGATAGGCAGAGAAGTGAGTGAGGGGGGGGGGGGGGATAGGCAGAGAAGTGAGGGGGGGGGGGGGGGATAGGCAGAGAAGTGAGGGGGGGGGGGGGGATAGGCAGGAAGTGAGGGGGGTGGGGATAGGCAGAGAAGTGAGGTGGGGTGGGGGGATAGGCAGAGAGAAGTGGGGGGGCGGGGG
>JADBJO010005318.1:157500-162500 GCA_016801955.1 Conus betulinus | reverse complement strand
ATTTACCTGCCTTGGACAAAGAAGCCTTCAAGCACGACATTTCTTCGACCGTGTCGCCTGATCTGTGCCCCACAATGGAACAGTTCGACTCCACTCTGCGTAATGTGTGCTGGATGAACATGCTCCTGTCACTCGCAATAAGATCAAGGCCGGACATTCTGCTCCATGGTATCCCAGTGTCAAGGAAGAACTCGGGGAGGCAAAGGGGAGAGAGACGTCGTGCAGAAAGACGAAAGAACAGAACTGGGCTTACTGTTTTTAATCAGATTTACACCACTGCAAAAAGAAAAGTTACAAGAATTGTTGAAAAAGCAAAAACTATCTATCACAATGCTCAGATCATAGAGAGTAAGTCTGTCAAACAGTTATTTAAAGTGTGTGGTAAACTGCTGGGCGACGTTAAGTCTTCACCCCTTCCCACTTCGGCCCCCCTCAGTCAGCTTCCAAAAGTTTGTAGTGATTATTTTACATCAAAGATCTCTGATATTCGTTTCTGAACTTGATCATCTAAGCGGCTCCTTCTCCATAGGCTCCTGTAATTCAGATTCTGTGGTGATTTCTAACTTTGACATGTTTAATTCTGTATCACAGTGTGATCTCAGAAAAATCATTTTAAAGGCAAAACCTACCAGTTACTCTCTTGACCCTATCTCAACTCCTTTGCTGGTTGAATGTCTTGACGAATTACTCCCAACCCTTACCCACATTGTTATGAAAGTCTATTGTCAGGCTGTTTCCCATTAAGGCCGCTGTAGTCAAACCCGTATTGAAAAAGTCATCCCTAGATCAAAATATTTTAAAGAACTATCGTCCAGTATCAAACTGTCATTCTTGTCAAAAGTTATTGAGAAAAAATTGTTCTTGATCAGCTCTTTGACTATTTAAACACACACTCTTTGCTCAGCCCTACCAGTCTGCTAACCGACCCTCCACAGTACTGGGACGGCACTGATCAAGATCACCAATGATATTCTGTCTGCCCTGGATTGTGGCGATATATCTTTGTTGACTTTGCTTGACTTAAGTGCAGCTTTTGACACCATTGATCATTCTCTCCTTGTTCACACACACTCCATTGTCATTATGACATTTCTGGAACAGCCTTGCCTTGGTTTCAGAGCTACTTAACAAAACGCACACAGTCTGTCATCATAAATGGCTCCTTATCTAAAGCGGAACCATTATCTTTTGGCGTACCCCAGGGCTCAGTACTGGGTCCTGTCCTATTTATTATGTATACAAAGCCTCTCCATGCTCTTATCAAACGACAGTCCATCTCTAACTTGTCATATGCAGATGACACCCAACTTTACAGCTCTTGTCAGTCAGTGGAAATAGATAAAAATATACAGAATGTGCAAAATTGTATTAGTCAGGTAAAATCTTGGATAACTGAACATAAATTGAAGTTAAAAATGATGATAAACTGAGGCACTTCTCATTCACTCGAAGAAATTCTTCTTACGCTGTCCTAAACCCATCCAATATTCATATTGGAAACTTTGATATTGCGCTCTCCCCTTTTGCACTCAACCTAGGAATTATTATATCTGATGACTTATCACTTGTTAAGTACACATCGCACATTTGCAAATCAGCTTATGCAGCTCTACGCCAGATTAGTTCTATTCGTCACTACCTCACAATAGCAGCAACAAAAACGTTAGTCTGTGCCTTTGTCCTCTCTAGACTTGATTATTGCAACGCCTTTTTTTTTTTAGCGGGATACCCTAAAAGATCTATAGATAAGCTACAAAAGGTGCAAAGTTCAGCTGCAAGACTAGTGTTTAAGGCTAAAAAAAAAGAGATCATGTTACACCTTTGCTACAAACACCACACACGGTTGCCACTGAAGCACGCATTCAGTATAAGCTATCCCTCCTTTGCCACGATTTCTTCTCAAAGTCTTCTCCAGCTTATTTTTTTCCGATGTGCTGTCCATTTACTCACCATGCCGACCACTCCGTTCATCTACAGATCATCATGTGACTTTTTGCATTCCGAGGACTCGCACTAGGACTTTTGGCGAACGTTCTTTTTCATTTGCTGCCCCAAGACAATGGAATTCACTGCCCAGATCTATCAGCTATGTTCAGCCAAAATCATCTTTTAAAAAGGCATTAAAAACATATTTATTTAAATTGCATTATGATTCGAAATAAACACCCATCTTTCTTAATGTCCTTGTTTTGAAACAAAACATTAGTAATCAATCATTTTATCTTTTGTTACATTGCTCTCTCTCTCTCTCTCTCTCTCTCTCTCTCTCTCTCCTCTCTCTCTCTCTGTGTGTGTCTGTGTGTGTGTGTGTGTGTGTGTGTGTGTGTGTGTGTGTGTGTGTGTGTGTGTGTGGGTGTGTTGTGTGTGTGTTGAACGGTTTATCCTTGTTGACATATCGTTTTACAAATGAGCTATAAATTTTATATGTGTGAATTTTATTGTTCTAATTTGATTGTTCATTTTAAAACACTTTGCGTTATTGTTCATGGTGGCATAAGCTTATGTATTTCGTGTATGTTGTACCTTTTTATGTTTTCTTGTAAAGCGCGTGAGCGCGGTCGTAGACCGAAAACCGCGCTATAGAAGTCGCACATTATTATTATTATTAACCTCGGCTTGATACCAAGTTCTAGGCGGTTAACAATCCACACGCATTGACACAACAGGCTGCCTACCTGGGTAGTATCGACTGAAAAACTTGGCGCTTTTTTCAGTCGTTTCCCATGTCATCCAGTCAATATTGTTCACTCAGTTTCCTTACTTTCCTTCCTTCTCTCCATTTTTCTCACGCAGGGTGCCTTTCTCTGTGTAACGTGTCATCCATACCAACGGCCAAACTGGCCTTTTCTTCCGAAAGTTGATGATGGGATTTTGCGCGTGTGCAAGATGTTATGCATTCGTTCATACAGGCAACCTCGCTTTATAGTCTCATTCGAAGGACTGTATGGGAATGGAGTCGGAACCAATGTTAACTCCGAGGAAAATTCCCCCCTGTACCGAAATGGCCCGGCGGATGATTCGAACCAGCAATCCCCAAGATCATCAAGATTACGAGTCCGGCGCTCTACCACTGAGCTACTCCGGCCCACAAGTTGTTCACAGTGATAAAAAAAAAAAAAAAAACCTACGCGGAGGATTGCTTCAGGTTTCTGCTGACCTTGACGTCTCTCGGGCACAGAAAACGAGGCCTTGAGAAATGTCCCACAATGCTTGGCGTCGGCCGCCATTTCCTCGTCATGAAGGTCATGGTAGGTGATTGCTAACAGCCCGCTTCCAAAAGGCTGCCAACGGAGAGATGTATACAAGCCACACGCCACAATTGAGATTTTGTACAAAAATATTGTATAATCCATGTGAGCATTTTGAGGCTTACCACAAATTTGAGCCAGCATTTAATGTTAAACTGATAATTGATCAAAAGAACAACTTCCCACTAATTATTTTCCTTGTTTTTTGGGGGGGGGGTGGGGTGGGGGTGGGGGGGGGGGGGGCTTTTTTACCGATGAAATCACAATCTTCAAAATATATGACCTTCTCCGTAGCTGACTTCACATTTCATGCCCTTGCATCCCGTGACCTCATCTTTGCGCCAGCTGGACGCCCCAAATGTTTATCCCATTCCTTTGATTTTAATCTGTCTCCCCGGAACCACCTGACCTGCAGTTTGATGGCCATATGAAAGCAAATGCGGAGAGCCAACTTTCAGACACAATAAACAGTTCTCAAAACAATCTAAGCCTATAAATGCTCGACTCCTTAAGCAAGGCCTTGGCGCATTCATTTTTGGTGTGCAGCCTGTACAAGCCGACAGCGACATGGCAGGCGCTACATAGCCTGGAATTTGTCCGCCCCCTGCTGATGAACAGGATGAATGACAGGAGCACGCATTAGGAGTACCAAGGACAGACTGTGGTGTACGTCTGGCACCGCCTTCATCGTTCTGCATGCAAGGTCAGCTTGGCTGGAAAATGCACTGCGTATCGTGTACAGGAGAGAAACGTCTCGTCCCCCCCCCCCCCCCCCCCCCCCCAACGACCCCCAGTGGTCAGGGGAATGACTGACTGACTGATCGTGTACAGCGGCAACACGACTGTTAAACATAGTCTTAGCTACCTGTCGAACTGGTATAAGAAAAAAAATAAAGGAAAAAAAAAAAAAAAGAGAGAGAGAGAGAGAGAGAGAGAGAGAGAGAGAGAGAGAGAGAGAGAGAGAGAGAGAGAGAGAGGGTCATTTCACACATGGGTGTCATGAGTTGATCAGAGTGCCACTGGATTTCAGCCTTAAAGACAACAAGAAAGGCTTGTCGGTCAACTGAAGCCAAAAGGTATAAAGAGAAAATTGCTGGATAACTAATCAGTATATCTCATACAACAAACTCAACAGACAAAAAGAAGTTTTGATTGTAGTAGTAGTAGTAGTAGTAGTAGTAGTAGTAGTAGTAGTAGTAGCAGTAGCAGTAGTAGTAGTAGTAGTAGAAATGGTAATAGTTATAGAAGTGGTGGTATACTACTACAACAACAACAACTACTACTACTACTACCACAACAACAAGTATTAGTATTGCTACTATTACTATCATTAATACCGAAGTAGTAATCGTAGTAGTAGTTCTCTGTTGTTGTAGTAGTAATACTAGTAGCAGTAGTAGTGACGGCAGCAATAGTATTAGTAGCAGTAGTAATAGCAGTAGTGGCAGCAGCAGTATAGTAGCAGTAGCAGCAGTAGTAGTAGTGGCAGCAGCAGTATAGTAGTAGTAGCAGCAGTAGTAGTAATAATGGTAGTAGTAGAAGCAGCAGCAGTAAGAGCAGCGGCAGCAGTAGTAGTAGTAGTGTAGTAGTAGTAGAAGCAGCAGCAGCGCTAGTAGTAATAGTAGTAGTAGTAGTAATAGTAGTAGTGGTAGTAGTAGCAGTAGTGTCATTGCCTATACCGCGCATACGCCAAGCGTGAAAAAAAAAAATCGAAGAATGAGGGTAAGAAAGTGAGTGACTGATATAGACTGG
>JADBJO010005318.1:142500-152500 GCA_016801955.1 Conus betulinus | reverse complement strand
ACCCGCCCCCCCCCCCCCCCCCCCCCCCCCCCCCCCCAAAGAAAAAAAGGGAAATAATAGGTGGGGAGTTCTTCTTTTGATCAATGATCAGTTTAACTTTAAATGCTGGCCAGCCTCAAAACGCTGACATGGATGATAAAGTGATTTCGTGCAAAATCCTAACTGTGCCGTGTGGCCACGACTACCGGACTTAACATGAAGTGCCAACAGGCCCAAATATGCACTGCAGACGCTTTTCATCGTTGATTGGTCAACATTTTAGAGCGAAATTTCGGTTTTAAGTCCGGGCCTCAACAGCTCGCGCAATTGCGACCACCGCATTGTCTCTCAAAATACCGAAGATGCTGCAATGAAACTTACCAAAAAAAAAGACAAAAGTGAGTAGCACTAGGAATAAAAACTGGTGAAGGAGTTTGCTCCACTGATAAACAAAAGTAATTGCGTGCATCTCTCTGTCTCTGCGTCTGTCTTTCTGTCTCTGTGTCTATTTCCGTTTCTGTGTCTACATCTGTGTCTATCTCTATCTCTGTGTCTATCTTTGTCTCTGTGTTTATCTCTGTGTCTTATCCGTCTGTGTCTGTCTCTGTCGGTGTGTCTGTCTCTGGCTCTGTCTTTGTGTCTTTCTCTCTTGTCTATCTCTGTTTCTGTGTCTCTGTCCTTGTGTCCACCTCTTTCGATCGTGTCTCTGTGTCTCTCTTTGGGTCAGCATTATCGAGCGTGACCAAAGCAAAACAAACAACTGTCTGTCAAACAAACTGTCTCTGTCCTTGTGGTCCACCTCTTTCTCAACGCAACGCTAGCTTTGTGACGTAAATTTATGCCGCGGCACCGAAGCAAAACAAACTTTAACAGAAACAAACCACAAAAAATGGTGACCGCGAGAAAGCTGCAAGGTGACGTAAATTCATTCTCACTTTCTCTCTCTCTCTCTCTCTCTCTCTCTCTCTCTCTCTCTCTCTCTCTCTCTCTCTCTCTCTCTCTCTCTGTGTTGTTGTTGTCCAACCTCTTTCTAGTTCAACATGAAATGAGGCAGGGACCAGTAAACAATAAACAACAAACAAGTAGGGTAACTCTTGCTCCCATAAGAAAACCTAACTCAGAGTAACTTTATTCAATATTGGCACAGCTTTTAAAACTTGAATAAAGTCAGACAAATAGAAAGACGAACATTCTAATAGTGGGGGAAAACAAGCGCAGGCCAACAACCCCTCCGTCATCACAGTATAATGACTTGGCAAAGATTTGAACTTAAGAGAGAGAGAGAGGGGGGGAAGGGGGGGGGGGGGATGAAGATGAAGAAAATGGGAAGATAAAATTAAGAAAATATATTTCAAACGTGAAAACCTTCACTAGCTGCATGAGGGAACTATCGTAGTCCCTCTCGAAGGCAGAGCAGAGCAGGCAATACAAATAGATCTGTCTTCGAGAGGGATTACGATGGTTCCTTCATGCAGCTAGTGAAGAGTTTTCGTATTTAAAAATATATTTTCTTTAATCTTATGTTCCATTTTTTCATCTTCAACACCCCCCCCCCCCCCCCCCCCCCTTAAGTTCAAATCTTTACCAAGTCATACTGTGATGATGGAGGGGTTGTTGGCCTGCGCTTGTTTTCCCCCACTATTAGATTGTTCGTCTTTGTATTTGTCTGATTTTATTCAAGTTTAAAAGGTTGTACCAGTCTTGAAAAAAAGTGACTCTGAGTTAGGTTTTCTTATGGAAGCAAGAGTTACCCTACTTGTTTATTGTTTACTCTTTCTAGTTCGTTCGCATGGGTTGGCTGCCCCCGTTAACATTCACGAAGCGTGGCATGTCGTAACTCATACGTCACGGAGCAACAGTAGGAGAGGACAGCGCTGTGGAGGTGTAAGAGGGGGAGGTGGGGGGGGGGGGGGGTTGGAATATTTTGCTTAGCTCTGATGTAGCATCGTTCACATAAAAAAAGGCAAACAAACAAACAAAGAAAAAATCTCTTATACGCATCGATTTTATCGGCGGCAATAATTTCTTTATCATCATCATCACACACACACACACACACACACACACACACACAACCCACCACACACACACACACACACACACACACCGCTCACCTCTCATTTGCCTTGCTAGTTTCAGGAGAAGGGGGGGGAGGGAGGGAGGAGAGGGAGGGAGGTGAGGAAGAGAGTGAACGGTTGTGGGGAGATGGTAGGGGGTTGGGGGGGTGAGAGGGAGGAGGGAGGAGGGGGGGGGGGGGGGGGGGGGGGGTAGAGAGGAAGAGGATAAGGTGTAAGGTCACATAGCAGTGCGACATTTAGCGCCAAGGGCCAACCAGCTGTTGTCAGGAAGGGAAAAAACCCGAGGTCTGCATTGCAAGGTTGACTGCTTTTTGGGGGGAGTGGAAAGATCCCGGCCCGGCCTCTCCGTCCACGCTTGCATACTTTGCGCACGCGCGTCCCGGTCGAGGCGAGCGCGTGTCTTGTTGATGTTGACGAGCTGTACGGGTATCATTGCGCACGCGCGTGTGTTGTGTGTGTGGGGGTGTCTGAGGGAATCGATCGCACAGTTCCAGGGCACGTGTCGAAGAGTACTGTACGTATGTTCAACGCAGTGTTTTTGCGCGTGTTTGATAAATTGATTTATCTGTTTGTCTGTCAGTATCTATCTATCTATATATCTCTTCATCTATTTTGCTAACAGTTGTGTTGAAAAATTCGATTTATTAATTTTCATTTTCTATTTCATTTTATTGTTTTAGTATATTTGATTAATTTAATTATTTATACATTTATTTATCTGTTTGTTTATTTTCGCTTTTTTTATGCCTGGTTTAAAACATTTCCGAAGCAGATATATTTGTCAAAAATTTTACGTGCGTGTTTTTTGCATTGAGAATCAGGAAGGCCTGGTGTGCTTTGTGTGTTTAGTTGTATTTTGGCCCTGCTTTTTCTGCGAAGCTGCTTATGTTAAATCACTGGCTGCAGTCATTTTTACGATGTTGGTATGTGTTGTTTATGGCGTAGTTTTAATGTATGTATGATGCATGAATACTCTCAGCGACAGAATGTATTTTTACTACGACTGTTACTGCTGCTGCTGCTGTTGGTGCTGTTGCTGCGGCTGCTGATGGTGATGATTATGCTGCTGCTGCTGCTGCTGCTCTTGCTGCTTCTACCCCTGCTACTGCTGCGGTTGTTGCTGCTGCTGCTGCAAACTCTACGACTACGTGTGCACGGAGGTTTACCCCTGATAATTCTGTACCATTGCTAAACAGAAGACGTAAACATATGTAGACGTGCATTAATATGAGAGAAAGAGTGAGGAAGAAGAGAGAGAGAGAGAGAGAGAGAGAGAGAGAGAGAGAGAGAGAGAGAGAGAGAGAGACAGACAGACAGACAGACAGACAGACAGACAGACAGAGACCATCAAAGACAGAGATACAGAGAGAGAGAGACAGAGATACAGCGAGAGACAAACAGACAGACGGACAGACAGATAGACAGATGTAGGGTCACGAATATACTAGGTTCGGTTCGGGGGGGGGGGGGGGGGGGGTGAGGAGATGGAAGGTGGAGGAGAATGGGGGATGAGCTGGCTCTTCCGGGGACAAAAATCTAAAACAGCAGCGACTTGGAGGACCGAGGAAAGCAGGAGACTGGAGTGGAGGAGAGGGTGGGGGGGGGGGGGGGGGGGGGGGGGGGGGGGAGGGGGGGGGGATGGATGGAGGGGAATAAGAAAATGAAAGCGAAGGAAGTACTCAGTCTTTGGATCTTGGCCAAAGAGGCCTCTCTCTCTCTCTCTCTCTCTCTCTCTCTCTCTCTCTCTCTCTCTGGTTTCTTCGTCATTCTTGTCTGTTTTATGCATCAAGGTGCATATTTTTTCGGCCGGGTGTAGTTTAGTATTTGCGGCTTTCGAGGATCATGCAGACCTCGCAAAGAATGCCTGGCTGTGTATCAGGCATGAGTTGTACTGTTAACTTATTTGATAGACGTGTTTTACAATGTTTGATTCGCATGTTCTATATTTTGCCACGTACGGGACTGAAATATGGGGTTTCAATCAGGCTCTTAGCTCATATTGACTGAAAGCAAATATCATGAGCATTAAAAAAAAAAATTCTGGGAGCACAGCCTAGAACACCTAAAGACAGTTCGGGGAGAGACTGGACGTTGCTTGCACGATTCTTAGCTGCTGACGATGCTTGGGTTATTTAACAGTTGCGCTGACCACTCGGACTGTTGACACTTTTTGACCTCTCTTGCATCCTTAAATAGATCCTCGAAGATTGGCTCAAATATTTACGCTTATATTTTATACGGTTTACATATGATTTCAGCTTTTCAGCAACTTATTTCTTTACAACACTTTTTCGTTTTACTGTTCTACCATTCACAGGCTGCTCTAAGGCGTTGTTGGATTCTGTTTCGGAACCCTTGGTGGTGAGAATACCAAGGAATTATAGACTGTGGTAGATCTCTACTTGACGCCCTGATGAATCCGATTCAGGGGACGAAAGCCATCGGAGCAGGCACTATGAATAATTTGGTCTTCAAGATGGGTTACGATGTCGATGGTCCCCATTGGCTGCTAGCGAAGGATTTACATATTTATATTACCCTGACATTTCATTTCATTGTCATCTTCCCACCTCCCTCACCATTTTCCTTCTCTTCGAATATTTGCCAAGTCATTGATGTAAAATGGAGGAATGTGTTTGCCCGCACTTATTTTCCTTCACTACTGAATTGCTTAGCAGTGTGTGTGTGTGTGTGTGTGTGTGTGTGTGATATGTATATATATATATATATATATATATATATATGTGTGTGTGTGTGTGTGTGTGTGTGTGTGTGTGTGTGTGTGTCTAATTTTTGTAACAATATTACATGTTAATGAACAGTTTACCTATAAAACTTACTAAAAAGCTAATGCGGCGAGAATCGCATGGCAAATATTCATTGACGTTGACCAGCCGCCGTGGCGAAGTGGTTAGCGTCGCAGACTCCCGCTGGGAGGTCGTGGGTTCGAATCCCATCAGAAGTCATGTGGGTTTTTCTGCCCCGACCGGCTCCTACCCAGAGTTGAGTTTGCTGCAGGCTCAGTTGGGAAGACTGGGACCACACAGTCGAGTTTCATCCACTTAATGGATGCGTTTCTGAGAGTGTTGCTCAAATTTCCCGACCAACACTGCAGGTGTCTGTATCTCTCGGGCCTGGTTGACGCCGGGATATATTATGAAAGGAAGCGTAGAGTACAGCCCTGTCATGTAGTCTCAGACCGAAATGGAAATCCGTAGCATCATCTTAATCATCCTCATTCTCATCGATCAGCATTTAAAAAAAAAAAAGCCTCAAATTCTGTGGCTCTTCATGCCCTGCTCTCATGGTGACCTCAATTTCGATGTCCTCTCCACGTCTGCGGCCTTGGTTTGGTTCCGTCCGGGTCACCGGTATCGGCGAGTCCATGGGGGCTGTCGTTGGACGGACGTGGTGGCGCCCTCCGGGGGGAGAGCTCACTCACGCCGGCTCCGCGACTAAGCAATTATTGTCGTTAGTAGGGGGCTTAGTAGGTGGTGTCCTGCGTATGTTAGATCAGAACAGGCGCCACTGAACACCACTGAAGTGACTCGGCAGCAGTGCAGTGTCTCCTCCGGTGGGTTGCCTCTTGACGACTTGACATTGACAGTTCCCTGTGGATTGCCGATGCCGGGGCTGTGGCGTGGCCGACCGGGCTGTGGCTGTGGATGGGGTGTCGGAATGAGCGGCGTGGATGCACTGCCTCTGAGGTGGCGCAGGGGTTGGGACAGAAAAAAAAAAAAAAAAAAAAAAAAAAAAAATATATATATATATATATATTCATTGACGCTGGGAGTTTGAGATGCATTACTTCAGAATGGGTTTTGACCAGCATAGCTGAATCAAAGGGCGGGAAATATTTGCATTTTGGACTGCTGATGGCAATACTGGAATGAACGTATTCAGGACTGATTTCCTGTGAATGGAACATTCAAATAAACAGGAACTGTGCAAAAGATCTTGTCAACATTGCCAGATGTGATTTAACGAAATTTACATTCTCATAAGTAGACATCTATCGTGACAGATATTTAAAAAAAAAAAAAGCTTCAATCAATTCCTTAAGGTACTTTCTTCGCGAAAATGATAAAAGATGAAGTACATTATTGTTTCGCTGTTCTAGGGACTCTGTGATCATAGTCTAAAGAACATCACACGAACATTTTATGCAAATCTTTGTTCCGTATGGTCTTGCTGACGACAAATTAAAACAGTAACATACGGAAGAATTCATGCTTGTATCTGTGCAGCGCTTTTAAAAAGACTCTCTACTGAATAGCATCTGAACGATATCGAAGCATATACTCTTTTGGTATTCTTTAGTTAAAAGACGTTAGTTCGACCTTGCTTTCTCTTTTTTGATGACTTTTCTACGTTCATGCGTCAGTGTGTCATTGCATACTGACCCATCACTATTCTTCAGAAGGGATTGTGGTCAATGAAGAATAAAATATTTCTCTCTGTCCAGGAGTCTCTGTCTCTCTCTCTCTCACACACACACACACACACACACACACACACACACACACACACACACATATATATACACACACACACACACACACACACACACACACACACACACACACACACAGAGAGAGGAGAGAGAGAGAGAGAGAGAGAGAGAGATTTGGTTACAGGAAAACTGACAGTTGATACGCAGAAGCGTAGTGATAACATCTTCACATCAGACATTCCCGCTCCACATTTGTTCGTTCTCGCAAGCTTTCGCCTTATTCAGGCTTCCTCGGTGAGGGCTGTAAACATGTACATACCACAACTGAACTAAACGTCAAAAACTGTGTCTGTCTGTCTCTGTCTGTCTGTCTGTCTGGCTGTCTGGCTGGCTGGCTGTCTGTCTGTCTGTCTGTCTGTCTCTCTCTCTCTGTCTCTCTCTCTCTCTCTCTCTCTCTCTCTCTCCTCTCTCTCTCTCCCCCCACACTCCCCGACCTTTTGTTTTTCTTCTTTACTTTTCCTTTTCCTTTTTTTTTTTCTCCTCTTACTGAATTTTTTTTAACCCCTCCTCCATTACTGTCATCCTTCTTTCCATGATAAGTTAATGCTCTCTTTGTCGTTCTGGACTCCCTTTCTTGTTCCCCCCCTTCTACCCTGCCTCCCCAGTGATCTTCCTTCATCTCCGTTTCCCCCACCCTCAGGTTTCCCTCCTCCTCCCCCCCCCCCCCCCCTCTCTCTCTCTCTCTCTCTCTCTCTCTCATCTCTTGTTTTCAGATTTTAAACGACAATTCAATTCATAATTCAAATGTCAATTTTACGTTCAGCTCAGTTATAGTATGCATATGTTTACATCCCTCCCCGATGAAGCCTACGTAAAGGCGAAGTCTTGGGAACATGAACAAAAGTGGGATCGGAATATCGGATAATCAACATATAATGTAAACATTCAAACTGTCAGATTCTCGGTTACACGACGTCGACAAACAGCCGGAGAGACAAACTCAAAGGAGAGATTCCCCTTTTTTTTAATGAACTACTGAACGTTGTACACTGTTTACACACACATACCTTTCAAATTAAACACATAAGCAGGTCCTCTCGGACTTTATTAAAAAAAAAAAAACTTTTCCTTCAAAGTTCACACCCAACCGTGCGCCCGTCCAAAGTTCCCCCCCCCCCCCCCCCCCCCCCACCCCCCCCCCCCCCCCCCCCCCCTACCCCCCCCCCCCCCCCCCCCCCCCCCCCCCCCCCCCCCCCCCCCCCCCCCCCCCCCCCCCCCCCCCCCCACCCCCCCCCAATAATCGTTTATATAAACCAAGCATCCTGTTCCTCACAGACCTGCAACAATTCTTTCCCAGTCTCCAGTCTCTGCGACCATTCATTGCCTCATAAAACAAACCACAAACTGTAGCCATGCCTCTCTGAAAGAAAAAAAAAATGATAGCCCTACTCTATTCATGGCGAAAGTTCTTGATGGTTCCTCAGCATGGGCTAGCCGTGGCCTTAAGATTACAGTTTCACAAGACACCTGTTTCTTTGGAAAAAAAAAATGTATAAGGCGTGCATTCTTGCGGCGTCGTCGACCGGTCTTTTCTCTCTGCTTCAACCGGTCTAGCCATCCTACAGTGAACAAATCTCCCTGAACTGTCTGTTCACCGCTCAGCATGCGGGTATGTTGCACGGTTTTCTTGACCGGGTGAGCGCTCGCTTAAGACTTTAAAATCCTTTCTTTTTTTTTTTCGTCGACAGCCTGAACAAGCGATGCATGTTTTCCGTGGACACATTCCCTCCTGACAGATATAAACACACAAAACCATCAGGAGCTTGGCACTATACCTGGCACAAAACAAACAAAACCAAAACAATATCCCAGGTTGCAGACTATAAGACTGCGACGTAGTTTTCAACTTTTTTTTTTTTAAATAGCTGTTTATATATTTAGTTGTTCAAAAGAGTAGGTAATAATAATGTGTTTATTTATAATCTAAATGAATAAGATAAGAAAGTAAAAAGGGCGGCAGTCCATGTCATCACGGTAAAACAAGTTGCAGTAACGAGTAGGCAGCGATGTGTACCTATAGTGACCGTCGCAGATGTCAACGATGATATGAAGTTCGTCTGGCTGTTGCCACGACACTACTGCAAGGAAATCCTAAAAGTTCGAACGAGCACGCTCTCAATATGGCTCAATTTCCTGGCGACAATATCGGATAGAACTACCTGGTTAGATTCCGTGATCCTTGACCTTTCTGTGCAAACCCCCCCCCCCCCCCTTTCCCCCCCCCCCTTTTAATTTGTTATCAGGTTATTAGTTTGCGCAACCCAGCTCTTTTACTCCTGTGACTCCATTTTTTTCTCCCGTGGAAATGACTTGCCTAGTGTTTCATATTTTGCCTGTTCTCTTTTGAAGTCATCTGGAGTTGACTTCGTCGACAGTGTTTCTTTGACACTGAGGTTTTTTGGTGGTTTTTTATACTTTTCTCACAGGCACGAACGGGTGCTGGGACTTCAGATGCTGATGAAACACTGACAGTATATGCTTGGGCGCTGATACAGTCTCAGTATGAGGTTTTGGGAGGATACACATATTTTGGTGACCTGAATGTAGTGGGCTTTTGTTCCCCATCAGAACAGTTATGATTGGATGGTCAGTAACCAGAACTTTCTATTTTGCCCGTGAAATACGTCGTTTTCATGTAGCCTACACAACTGCTACGGACAGAAAATGCTGTGGGTTCTCCTATGTCACCACAGTCTTTCTTTGCTGGGTGTGGCAGTCTTTCCGCACAAGATCCTTCCCTACCGCTGTAATGGTAGCTCTTATGTCACGCATTGCTGTGGTCTTTGCACCCTCCACTTCTACTGTGCCAAAACAAAAGTCAAACGGTGATCTACAGGGGAAGTCGACGCTGTCATTACAAATTCCGCTTAGTTTTTGTAGACTTCTTAAGGGCAGTCAATCATCTTTCGGGAACCTCCACCTCTGTAACATCGTGACTTGTTCGGTTGACTGAATATATCTGTCTTGGATTATTTTCTTTTCGTGCTTTGGGAGTACTTAGGTGGATTTGCTATAGGCTGATCAAATTGTCTTTGAATTTGATCTGCCTGGCTTTTTGTTTCAAATCTTGACAGACGAGTCTGTACATCTACAAGTTTACCTGCCTTAAATCGCTTCCCATCTATACCCCATGTTTCCTCAAAGAAATTGACTGCCTTGATTGCTGTACACGTTGACAAGGAGATTAAATCCAGTACAACAGAGTTGAGAATATTCTCTTGCGTCAGAGTCATTGTTTACTTATGTTAAAAATGCAGAAAACTTATAGATGGCCACAGGAGTAATCATTCTGTCATACATCCGAAAGGATATTTAGACCCGACGAAAGACGAAACAGCCATTAGAAATTCAACTCTAAGATCCTACATATGTGGAACTAGTTCACGAAACTGCGAAATGTCGAAAAGCAGCACGCAGCTGTAGGCATGCC